>PVIC010007803.1:15921-49954 GCA_004025085.1 Thryonomys swinderianus | reverse complement strand
AAAAGAGTTTATAGTTTAATATGGTGCTTTCCAGGCAATTGTTGTCTGAAATATACAGTCTAAGAGACGGGTGTGGTGGCTCACACCTCTAATACCAGCATTTGGGAGGCAGAGGCAAGAGGATTGCCTGGGCTACACAGTAAGCTCAGGGCCAGCCTGAACTTCAAAGTGAGACCCTGTCTCAAAAAAAAAAAAAAAAAAGTGTGTGTGTGTGTGTGTTTATGTGTGTGTGTAGTCTAAGAGTGAAAAATAGTATGCTCTTACTATGAAACACAGCTAATTACTTCACCTTCATGAGTTTCTTTCATAGCAATTCAGGTAGTGAATTCTACAATTAATATATTAGAATGGTTCACTTATAGGTATAAATACAACCTAAATCAACAAATATATTTTGAAGGAAATTAAGCCATACAGTCATTTTTACTAGCTGTATAATTTTGGATAAGTTATCATCTTAGAACCTCAGTTTTCTAATCTGTAAATTGGGAATGAATATGTTGGCTTTGTAGAATGAACCTAAATATAACAATGAGGAAGTTAACACCTCTAACACATCAGGAAGACCTAAAAGTTTTTGATGACATGAATGAGTGAATCAATGAATATTAAATAAAACAACCAAGAAGAAATGGGGAAAGAGAAAGTTAGAATTTTCTCCAGGCAATTCTAAGGTGACACACAATTTCATCTGACTTGTACAGGCTTTTATGCAAAATGGGTGTGGAGATTTACAAGACTGGGCTTGAAATAACCAACGCACTAGACATACTATATGTTGTACTAATTCTAACATAATCAACACAAAAATAAAATGACACTGTAAAATATACAGACAAGATGATACAAGAGAAACCACATATAATTGGATAATCATCATAATAACTGCAAATAGCACGCAATTGTGAATCATACATTCGTTTGCCATAGTTTCTTTCTTTTGGTCTCTTTCATGGAAACCAAAAGTTTGTTTTTCTTCAAAATAAAAGCACTGGTTTGTGGGTTTGATTGTTTTTAAAATTACTGGTATAAAAAGGTCAGAGTAACTATCAACTCAAGTGTGAAACAGTAATAGTTTCCGGCATGGGAAATTAAATTGTTAACAATAGAAGAAAGAGACCACCTTGTGCACTGAAGACCAAATAAAGAAAACAATACTGGTTTCCAATGTGCATGTTCTAAGGGATTTTTTATCACGTTGGCATTTGTTTTGGAGAAAACACTATGTGAATGTTTGTTTTCCTGACACTTTAAAAGTTATTTTTTGAATTCAAATAAAAAAGGACGTAACTCCCCTGACAAAGATTTTAAATAGAAAGGTAAACGACTCACAGGATTGTTTTACAGTAACCTGACTCAACTCTGTTGGTTCTCTCATTCCAGCTCTCTGAAAATTAAGATTGCATAATGGTAATGATAACAGGAGCAGTGCCAAAGAAATAATATTTTGCTCGGATCCATGGCAATGTCACAGTCGTCACATGTATGGAACAAGCCTGTAGAACATTAGGTCATATTTGCTTCATCAGGTAAAAGGATAGAGTTGGGGAGTTAGTAGATTTATTTTCAACTTACTTCTCACTCATCCAAATAACCAACTTAGCCACAGTCTCTAAAATACATTTTCTCTACAATCTGTTTTTCACTATATCTGTAGTGACAGATCATATCAGTTATTTTGAAATGATGAAATAGCTTCATTTTCTCAGTATAAAGCATCACCTACTTTAGATTAGACTCTGGAGGAACAAAATGTTTCTTGTCTAATTTCAACAAGACACCTACCTACAATCAACTCACTCACCCCTGCTCAAGATAAATATTAGAAGATAATGTTTACTTAGATCAGAAAGTATACATACCCTCAGATTCGACAATATCTAGAGGACTAAAATTATAATTCTGTTCATCTAAAAATAAATACATAGATTTGCCATTAGATTGCAGCTTTTTAAAGGAAAGCTGTTAGGGTGGGAGCTGCAGCTCAGCGGTGCCGCTGTCTGCCTGGCAAGGGCAAGGCCCTGAGTTCGATCCTTGCTAATGCAAAAAACAAACCAAAAAAAAAAAAAAACCTTTTTACTTAAAGTTAGTTTCTCTTCTAAGTTACATGATTGTCTTAAAAGAAGATAGACAAAACATTCAGGATTTTGTGAATATAAGGCTTTGTCATTAAATAAAGCTAAGACATGAAAGGAAAAGTAATTGCAACATAGTTAATATTGAAAAGCTGATACTCATAGAGAACTGAATCACCCAGCTGTGGAGTTTAGAGTGAAAACATCCCCATCCGCTCTCATGATGCTTCTCTTATCAGAATCTGTACCATAAATCTGTCTCATTCACTAGACTCCTTAATGGGGCCAGTTTTACACACTGGCCTCCAGGTAAGTCAGAACAGAAACTATACTAGTCATGATGGCTTACATGTGTACAAGTGCTATACTTTCTACAGTAGAAAATGCAGCCATTTCATTGTCCTGGGCTTGAGGTGACAGCAGTATGTAATGGGGACAGGATTACACCTAGGATGACAGGTGTGCGCCACTATTCCAGCCTGGAAGCTATTTTGACTCAGGCAATGGAGATCAGTAGTATTCTGTCATTCTGAAAAGATGAAAGAGAAATGAACTGATATCATCACCCCAGAACATATTTTCTCCTCTGCAAGAAGGGGTGCTCTAGTGGAAAATTCTCTAATAGGGGATGATTCCATAAGAAAGGAGTAGGCATAGTCTCTTTTCCTCAGTCCCAAAGAGAGTTTATCTTGTCTGAAATGTGATTTTAACCAAGACATTCGGGAGTAACTGGAGACCTTTATGGTTGTCCCGACCAGGATGGAGGATTCTCTTGGTATCTACCAGGAAGAAAGCAGAGACGCTAAAAACATCACGATGGGGCCGGAGATTTAGCTCAGTGGTTCCGACACCTGCCTCCCAAGCACAAGGTCCTGAGTTCGATCCCTGGTAACCACATACAATGCTGGGCGTGGTGACTCACGCCCAGCAGCAATTAATACCACATACCACAGTGCCGGGCGTGGTGGCTCACGCCTGTCATCCCAGCACTCAGGAGGCAGAAGCAGGAGGATTGCTGAGTTTGAGGCTTGCCTGGGCTACATAGTGAGCTCAGGGCCAGCCTGAACTACAAAGCGAGACCCTGTCTCAAAAAAAAAAAAAATCACGATGCCAAATCCCCTCCAAGAAAGATGACCCAGCCCAAAAGGTCGACAGTGCTGAGATTAAGAAATTTCAGATTAGAGTAATATAGGACAAAGGCAGGTGATGTTTTCTGTAAAGGGCCAGAGATAAATTTGGGGGCTTTGCTGCCATATAGTCTGTGTCCAAGCTATTTAACTTTGCCTTTGTAGCACAATAGGCAATACTGAATAGGTGAGGCTGAATTCCAATAAAATTTTATTTACAAAATCAGGGAGAAGGACTTATTTGGCCCTTCTGCCTAGGTTTGCTGTCTCCTGATATAGGTTACTTCTCTTCTTTGAAATTCCTCTAATTTTTGTTTCTGGAACTGAAAAGAATTCCAATTATCATTATGACTCTTTGATAGTAATAATCTAACTTTAAAAATCACCAATAAACATAAAAAATTTTTTAAACTCACAAAATGAGACAAAAACCTCTAAGTTAGGAAAATGAAGTCTATAGAATGACACTTATTTTTAAAATTTTTCTCCTTAAAAGGAAATGCTGTACCATTGCTTAGTATTTTACAAAACCAATTCATAGATTTTATTTTAAAATTCATGCAAATCTATCTGAACTTATGGAAAAAGATTTTATAAATAAGCTCAAGATGTAACAAGGCGATCCAAAGAACAGACACATGAGCATCCCAAGATAGATACAAACACCAGTGCTCTAAAACCAGAGATTCTTGTTGTATAATTCACGATACCATGGAGAGTCAACAAATAAATCCAGGACTATTGGGAACTTGCCAAAACAGTACAGACAATGTTAGGGGTACAGATGTTTGCACATTCTAAGGAACATGCTTGAGCTCCCAAAAACCTAAGACCCAGTCCTCAACCACGGATTCATTCAGAGAGTGCATTTTCAGAGTGCACTACTCCTTTGAAATAGCATAATTGAAAAATATCTCTGCTTCAGAGATTTGGTCCTATGTCTCTGACAGACACACGTCGCCACAGAGTCTCACATTTCTGACCCATGACATGTTACACTCGGTTGGTCATAAGGCAAAGGCACGTTTTGAATCCAAGTTTTTGTGCTTGCTTACCTTTATTCTTTTTTACTGTCTTTTTCCAGAAACTGTGTACTATGGTTGGCAAAGGCAAGTGTATTTAGTGACATAATTTACATTTTTTAAAGCAAAAAAAGTGGAGGCAAAAATAAAATATGCAGGGATACACATTACTGGAAAAGTTACTATTATAAAACCCTTTCCACACTATGTCAGATATATCATTCAATGTTTTGGTTCTTCTAATTCTCAATCTTCAGTACTAAAATAATTTCTAAACATTTCCCTTACATTCAAGACTTATCAGTGGCATAATAATCGGTCCCCAAACATTTACTAAATCTCCTTGTGAACATAGCATTTTATTAGGTAGTGTGGTGAGTCAGAAGTAAGAGTTTCGCCTACTGAATCATTAACCTCATTTCCTGTATTAAGTGTGCCCTTTTGTAAGGTTCTTCTGTCATCTAGCCCCACAGTAATCAGCTTATGAAATAGGACTTAAATTATAGCCTAACTCATATAAGCCTCCGTAGAGTGAGAAAGCAAAGACTAGGAGGCAGAATGAGGGAAGAGCAGATATGTTGATGAGAAGAGAAAAAATGACTTGCAAACAGTACACTGAAATAGATCTAAAGTGAGAAGAAAAGTCTTCAGAACTCCAACACAGGTCATCGTACTCAACACCAGGGGAAAAGACACTGCACGCTGTTCCGAGAAGAAAGCCTATTAGGGGGACAAGGCAAGCAAAAAGAGCAGTGGACTTCTCCTTTAAGACTCACTCCTACAAATACAGAACTGTACAGATGAAGCCAAAACACAGTGCTCCATTTCCAATAGCTCTCTCTATAGGCGGGCTACTAAGTTGAAAGCCTTAAGTTGCCTCCTGAGGGAATGCTACCACCCACAGCACCCTAAACCTGAATCTAAACGTTCTTTTTGCTTCCATTGCTTGAGGCCAACTTGCTGAATCATCATGATGCTCAGAGGACATAAGAGCCTTCTTTAAATTATGGCACATGGCTACATCTTGCTGCTGTAACACAAAACAGGGTGGCTCCCAGCAATGAGCCCGTAGTCTCTATTTTTGCTTTTTTGTTTTGAGACAGGGTCTCACTTTGTGGTTCAAGCCCTGAGCCCACTATGTAGCCCAGGCAAGCCTCGAACTCAGGAATCCTCCTGCCTCTGCCTCTTGAGTGCTGGGATGACAGGTATGAGCCACGGTGCATGGCCCTTAGCCTCTATTTTTATGGTTGTTACTATGTAGTCACAAACAAAAATTGATGATGAAAGAATTAAGTTAATCTATCTCGGGCAATATCATTAGTCATTTCCTAGGTTCTGGAGCTTCCTAACGCAAAGAAAGAATAGAACTTTAAAATATTACACTGCCAGTCAGTTTTATAGATATCAAGTTTGTACAGGCACATAAATCAAAGTCTATTCAAAGGAGCAGATGTTTGAATTATCCCAACAAAGCAAAATCATCTTCTCTCTCCTACGCTAAAAATCCACAGTCTTTTCATAAACATGAAAGCTGCAAATTGATTGAGATTCAATATCTAGGTAATTTATATTCCTTTGGAGTTCTTAGCACCACACTGTAGAACCTGAGGACGTTGTGCTATTTCCATATGAAGATCTGTGGCGAGCAGTCCCACTGCATGTAGAGACAGAAAGCAGTCGGCAGAAACAAACTGCACTGAGTTTTCAAAAGGATGGTAATAATATTTTTTCTCAACATTTTATTTTAAGCTATCCCTTCAACCAAAATTAAGACCATGGTAGAAAGGGAAGAAAAAGAAGAGTTTAGAAAAATCCAAAGAGGCCACAAAACAGGTCCTTGGAATTATTTTTCCACAGACCACTTTTGGGAGTTTTTTGTTGTTGTTTTAGTTTAACTCTCTGCCTCCTTACAGAAGCAGTGTTGGCTTTTGCACAGTAGGGTACATGGTTATAAGATTAAATTGGGTCTATCTAAAAGGTATAAAATGAATAAAATCAAATGCTATTGATAAAACATTATTTCCCAATGTTTCTTGCAGTTTAAGTCATATCTATTCTTCACACACCCTATGAGATCACAGACAGCAAAACCTGTGTCTCTCATTTTTACATAGACTATAACTCTCACTATATTTTGTATACAACAGAGCTTTAATAATTAATAAAAATAAACATAAGCTTTCTTAACATGGAATCAACAAGTACTTGTGACCCACACTACACGTCAGTGAGGCTGACATATTCAGAGTTACATTGGGACTCAGGGCAGAACATTAAATGAATTTGCCATGTTATATGGAACACCTTCAAAGATACTGATCAAAAATCTCCAGCACCACAAAATAATAATGATGCAAACTGTCTTAACAGCTGTGTTCTAATAAAATGTGAGAATTATGTTGCAATGAAATCTCAAAAGCAAATGAATATATACTAATGCAGAAATAAACACAAGAATATTTTGTTTTGAAAATGTCTCTTCAGGACTTCATGCATTTTGAAATGAGATTGGGTTTTTTGCTATTGAGTTGGTTCTTCCAATATTCTGGATATTAACTCCTTATAAAACAAGTAGTTTATAAAGATTTTTCCCCATTTTACAGGCTGTCTTTTCTTTATGTCAACTATTTTCCTTGCGGGGAAGGAGATTTTTATATGATATAATCCCATTTGTCTTTTCTCCATTCTTTCTTTTTTTCTTCCCTTTTTTTTTGTCTGTGTTTTTGGAGTCTTATTCAAAAAGCAAACCCTCGTGTATATAGCACATTTTAGAGGACTTTCCCTATATTTCCTTCTGGTAGTTTTATGTTATCAGGTCTTACATTTAAGTCTTTAACCTGTTTGGAGCTGATTTTTGTGAATTGGTGAATGATAAGGGTAGACTTCATTCTTCTGTGAGTATCCAGTTTTCTGACAGTGTCCATTGTAGTGACTGTCTTTTCCTCACTGTGTGTTCCCAGCATTTTTGTTGAAAATCAGTTGACTTCAAGTGTATGAATCTGTTTCTGTGCTGTCCAGTCTGTTAACAAGGATATTTTAGAAACATTTCCATAATTATCTTGGTATATTACCAAAATAATAAATCAATAGATTTTAGCAGTAGGAAAGAAAATCACATGGATAACACTAAGAAGATAATATGATTCTGAAAATATTGTTTAGAGATATAAGGAAATTACAAAGTGCTAAAGCACTTATCAATTGGAATGGCTTCCTAGAAAAACATTCTCTGTTTCATGCATCACAAGAACTAGAGACACCTTTCCTAAATTTTTATATTCTTACTGCCAGTTCAATATCAGACACTGTAACGTCTTCAGAAATTTTTTAAGGATAAAAAAGAATAAACGGATAGGTGACTTGGACGAAAACTAAAATAATATCTTTCATGTTATTATGGTTATCCGACTGCTTTCTAGTTATGGACTATGCATTCTGACACTCCCTTTCAAGCTCAAGTAGCTGATTTAGTTGTTTCTATCCATAATCTTTGGTCAAGATTGTGCTTGTCAAGTTGACCAGATGGGTGAAGAATGCAATTTGTGGCCAGTGCCATGGAGACCAGTGTCCTACAACCCGTGCTTCTCCTGAAGATTTTTGGGGTTTGGTTTTAGGCTTTTTAGGCCAACTCTAGAGTTGCTCATACTCACATTTTGGGTATGTGTGTGTTACAAGGGCATGAAAGTTGTGATGTTTCCTCTCTGACAGGGCCGGAATTCCAGTATGTTTGACACACCCTTTTCTAAGCATACTTGACCTTTTTTATGCTCTTCTCAATCTTTTCTTTTTTTTTTTTTTTTTTTTTTTGTACTGGAGATCAGACTCGGGCCCTTGTGCATCCAAGGTTGGTGCAGTACCCCTGAGCTAAATCCCCAGCTGTTCTCAATCTTATAGCAGCTGTCCTCTAATAACGTTTCAGGTGGTCTCACCCGACACATGAGTGACCCAGTCCTCCGCCATAAACTCATGAGTGACTCCAATGCAGAAGTCTCTGGACCTGCCTGTTGGAAATCTCTTCTGCCCTCTCGCAGACTCCAGCCATGGCAGCCACCCAACCGCGAGCCCCTCAGTCTTCGCTGCCTGGAATGGCCACGCTCTCAGGCGGAGCTCTGTGCACCACAGAAGGAAAACATCCTAAAGCACAGAGCTGGGTAACTGGAGGACACATCTCAAAGTTTCTTCTCTAAGTTCTACCTGCCTGAAAAACAACTACCGCATATATTTCATGAATTTTATGTTTGCAGATAGTGGCAAAGTTAGGTCAATACCCAATGATCATCACATTTATAAATACCATTGAATTTAATAGGATGGGATGGGATGGAATAGGGTGGGTAGAATAACGCAGGACATAATAGAATATGGCAGCATGTCTCTAGTAAAGGAGAACATTATTTTGTGAAATCTTCACTTGAATTAAATATATCTATATGTATGCTGAATATCAAAAAGTATATATCCTTTTTGTTTCATAGTAAAAAAGAGTTTGAAAATCAGTGAACCAAATCAAAACACTTGTTTTGATGTCTTTAACAGAGGTCAATTCATCTCAAACATAGCATCAATTCAAAGGATAGTTTCGCCAGAGTAATATTTTTAATTGAACAATTCTCTACCTTCTTTTTTTAATAAATTCAGTTTACTGATGCATTTTGAGAATACTTTATGGTGACATTCTTGTTTGGGAATTTGTACCTGTGCGTGATGTATATTGATTCTCACTTTTTCCAGTCTCCCTGAACTCCCTCCAACCTCACCCTCAACATATTTATGCTGTTTCCATTTTTAACTTTTTACCATCAAATGTTCCTTCCCTTACTTATTTCCCCCTGCCCCGCCCAGTTCCTCTTTCCCGGTAAGCATTTTCCTCCTATTTCACAGTACCTATCATGCACACTGGGCCTCACGTATGCTTTCAGTTTCTCACACTAGAAAAATGACACAGTATTTACACATCTGTGTCCTACTTATTTCACTTATTTAAAATGTTACAAAATACTTAGGCAATATAACTTAGAGTCTTATCATATCTTTTGGAGATCGCTATCTTTGGACCAGTGCCTCTTCATTTTAACATATGTGTGGATCACCTCGGGATCCTGTTGAAAAGCAGATCCTAACTCAGTAGGCCTAGGTGTAAACATGAAGTTCTGCATTTCTGACAAGCCTTTGGGTGATGCCAGTGCTGCTGGTCTGTGGAAAACGGTTAGAGTACTCAGAATCTAGAGCAGAAGCCAGCAGGGGTTTTGTTTGGTTTTTTGTTTGATTGGTTGCTTAATGTTTTATTTTGGTTTTTTATTCTTTTGAGAGCCAAGGCACTGGGCCGTAAATAGTAATGTGCTCACACATGATCTGAAGCAGCCCTGACCCATATAAATATAATGCCACTTACACGTGTGATGGTAACTTTTCAAGTAACTACAGTAGAGGATATGTTAGGGGTGGATATAGGCAGTGAAGAGCACTTTCTCTGCATATACAAGGCCCAACACCAAAAAATAGTAACGCCATTTTAAAGAACGCCATTTAAAATAGTAACGCTATTTTAAAGAAATAGGCAAAATTATTTTTATTGATTCAATCCAATAGTTACAAAATGTTATTATATGAAAGTAATCTTTTAGATATTTTATCTTTTCACATGCTAGTCTTTGGGAATTGATGTGTACATTTTCTTTTTTTTTTTTTTTTTTTTTTTTTTTTTGAGACAGGGTCTTGCTTTGTAGTTCAGGCTGGTCCTGAGCTCACTATATAGCCCAGGCAAGCCTCGAACTCAGCAATCCTCCTGCCTCTGCCTCCCAAGTGCTGGGATTACAGGCGTAAGCCACCATGCCCAGCACCATTTTCATTTTGACTAATGACATTCCCAGTGATCAACAGCCATTTTGCCATTAGTGGCCATTGTATGGAACACTGCATACATAGGAGAAAATGTTTCTTCAAGATATGAGACCATTTATGATTCCCCTTGCTGACCTTTCTAGCTTCAGGCCCAGTTTCTCACCTACACGCACAGGATATCCTCATCACACTGTACAAGTTCCATTCTTTGACTTCATGGTTCCATCTATTTGAAATGCTCTTATCTTACCTATCCTACCTGAAAACTCTGCTTAACTTCTCTCTAAACTGATGCAATTGTACTAGGAGTGAAAGCATTAAGAAGACACTAGAAACTTACCATGTTATGATTGCACTGTGTTATGTAAATAACAAATGGTGTTATTATTTCATACTCTTAATTTTACAATACAATAAACTGACAAGTTTTACAATAAAATAGCTAGTTACCTATTTTAAGATTAAGAATAAGATATGATTTTAATATGTTCTATATAAAAAGTTTATTTTTTTCTTCAAGAAACAGAATTTTTCTGAAAGCATTTAAAATATAATTACAGTCACGATGTACTTAAAAATGTTTGATGTCATTGCTTTGTTTACAGTCATGAAAGCTAAGACTTTCAGGAGTTTAAATGATGTCACAACAAACTCAAGTAACATATTGAAGATTTCATCTTTCTCAGAAGGCCTTTGAAAGCAGATAATTCTTTGGTACCTGGAAGAGTAAAAGTGTAGTTACTTGGAAAGATGAAGATCAACTGAGACATCTTTTGGGATAAAAAAGCACGGCATAAACCACAGAGTTTCAATACTGCAAAGACTCTGCTATTCTGAGTTTAATTCTAAATTTTGTCACTGAGCATATGACAACATTATAAATTCTCAAGATCACAGTTTCTTCGTTGTAAAGATGATCATAATGATAATATTGCCTTCTTAGGTCAGACTTCACAGATCGTAAGAACAACAGAATAATGTAAAAGTTCTCTTATGGAAAATTTCCCTCTAGGATTTTATTTCCATGATCTGAAAGCATTCTTTTCAAATTTAGGTCTTCCAAGTACAACTGTATTTCAGAATTTCAGCTAGACCATGAGTTTTTCCCAGAGTACGTACAAGTTAATGTATTGTGAATCAAAGGAGTTGCACTGGGACTTGAGAGTTGTTTTAATCCTATGAATTTTGGCCAGTAACAGTGACACTCCACTCTCCCGATGCACGTTAGCATTTCCAAGGTGCGTTTAAATATATCAGTGCCCAGCCAATAATATTGCAGTATTTGGAGGTGTGGGCCAGGAATAAAATAGGTAATTTTTCCAAGTGATTTTAATGTGTGGTCAAGGTAAAAATTAATGTGTGAGTCTGCGAGTCCCTCAGCCTCAGGCTTTTTATTTCCAAAATAAGACTAACTCTTGCTCACAGATTGTAATGAGGAGTAAAGGAGGCAATGCATTATATAAGTATCTGGCACACTTATGGTATTTAGTAAAAGCTCTTATCTACACCCTCCTCCAATTAATTCCTTTGCTTTCTGCTAATTATATGAATAATAGAGTTGTTTTCCCATCATATAGTGCAAATATTCATTTTTTAAAAGGTTTATTTATTTGATTTTTTTAATTTTAGTTTTAGACAACTGAATATGTGGTAATGATTCAATCCCAAACCACAGGAGGGGTGTTACAGATTTCTCACTTGTAATGTCACTCTGGATCTCCCTAAATAGAGATGGGCTGTTATGACTCTTCTCCTTCCATAGAGACTGGCTAGCCTTTGAGAACCCCAAACTATTTCCTCTTTCCCTTGAGATCAACTGTAAATTTTAGGAATTAATGATAAGTCATATTGCTACTAGAATCTCCTGAGATATCTTTAAAATTCAGGTATATGGATTCTACCCTTGACCTACTAAATGAGAAGCTCCAGAGTTGTGGCCCCTGAAGGTACATTTCCATCAAGCTTCCCAGCATGCTGATAGTGGAATGGAGAAAAGGGTTAACCGTAACTAAGGCCATTAGATGACTCAAGTTAAAGCCCTCCCAACTACAATTTACTTGTAGACCAGAGAATAAAGCTATTGAAGCTGCAGGAGTTTTTGTTTGGGAGAGGGGTGGTGGTTGTTTTTAATAACTGAATGGTTCTCTACTTTCTAAAATATTTCCTTGACCCTGAAATTTTTTTTTTCTATCTCAGTGACTTAGGGTTTGAAGGGCTCTTAAACAGTATCTCATTCCATCGTTTTCTTAAAAATAAGAAAGACAACAGCTTTCCCAAAGTCAACATTCTGGCAGTATCTTCCACAGGGTAAACTTACCAACTCTTCTTTTGATAGGTAAAGATGTTGGCAGAGTTGGCCATGTGAATATACAGTTCTCTGTTGGCCATCACACTTGGCTCTTCCCCATCCTAACCCCTGTTAAAGACCTTTTCTTTTCCACTTCTATGAAGTTGGAGAACATATCCCATTTCACAAGCTAGCACAAGGGTCACTAGTCAAGGAAAACTTCAGACAGTACAGATTTCAAATATATAACTGAACAAACAGAAGATATTTTTACATGGGCCATAACAGATTTGGGGATATTTGCTTTGAAATACATGAGATTGTTAGAGCCAAAACTCCTTGTATAAAGGTAAATGATTACCAGAGCCATTGGGTGGCTAAGTCACAGTCAGTCCTATACTAGGGATCTCAGCTAACTGATTCCCAGATGAGTCTAGAAAGTCTCTATAGAAACTTATATATGGGGGGGAGGAAGGGCCAAGGAATGAAAAAAAAAATAAGAAGCAAGATATACCATGTACAGGTAGAAATTCCCAATGAGGAATGTGATCATAATGTAGTCCTAAACTGTACCAATAAACTCTATTTTTCAAAAAAAGAGAAAGACAGAAAGTCACCATTGTCAGTCCTAAATTCAGAGGAGTCAATTCAGTGAGCATGGAAATCAAGAACACTGGTATGGTTAGAATCATAATCCCCTTGACAGTCATAATTTTGGAATTTGTAAATGCACATCTACAGATACATGAAGCATTATATTTGTTTACTTAACTCGGCTTCCTACTATTATAGCTCTCATTATTATTGTGAAGTGTTTTTACGTTTCTGAAGCTTGATTCATTAAGTAATTGCCATCCTCCTATCTGGGTCATTGGTTATATTTATTGCAGAAGAAAAATACAAATCATTATTCAAGAGCAAATTCCACATATTTTCCACGTCCTAAACTTTTCAACCTCTCTTACTTTGTTCAGGGCTGACTCGTTCCAAGGAACAGCACATTCCCCAGAGGTAATCAGATTGAAGCAGGAGGGGCATGGGCTGGTCCTGGATAGATGGGTCGGCAGTTTTTTTTAACATGTGCTGTCCTTAGCATTAGACTTTGTTTCCTAAACATCATTAAGAGGTTTGAAAAATAAACCTATGGTTGAATTGGTTATAATCATCCCAACTCCTAAATCATGAGAGAATTTAAACATATACACACAGAGACATGCAAACACACACTGTCCTTTCCTATTCTTCCTCATAGCATAAGCAGCTCATTGTTTTTGGCTATTCACTTCACTGTAAAACAAAACATAAATATAACATGGCAGGGTGAATAGATCACAGTATTAATCTGTCTCATATTTGAGAATATACAGTTTATACAATAATGAGGTGAGTGGAGTGTGTGTAGAGAAAGTGTTCCTGTTTATAAATAATGTACACAGCATGAGCCTTATATCTTTCTCTTGTTTTCATTCCATTCTCTTTTTTTCCTACTACATCCATGGAAGAGTCCAGATTACCCTTTTGTCATTTTTTTCCTGCACAGCCAACTAAGCTATTTTTAAAACTCATACAAAATAAACAATTCAGACTCTTAAAAATTAGGTAACTTGATGCTCCCAAATAAATGGAAAGAAAGATCTTTCCACCTTCTAAAATGACTTTTTCTTATAATAAAAAGTGGACTCAAGGCGGGAGAGAAGTGAACTGAACTCTGATGGAGGACTCACAGCCAGCATCAGGGAGTGTAGATCTCACTGGACCTCACACTTCACTGGGTCAAAATTATCGCCCCTACATAACAGGAAAATAGCAACTACTCAGAGTGGTGAAATGACCTAGTAATTATAAAACAATGAATAGAGAAAACAATAAAATAGAGTGGCTCACCTTACTCAAGGCAAGGTATTCTTTCCATATTGCTCCAAGGTGAATATTCCTTTTTTGTGGAAAGATACAAGAGGTTATTTCCATTGTCTATGGGGTTTTTTTGTTTGTTGCTTATTTTGGTTTGTTTGTTAATTCTGTATCATTTCATCTTCCAGAAGGAGAAAGAGAATTAGAACTTAGGGAATATGGTGCCTTCAAGCCCAAAAAGAATGCTCCTGAGGCCACTTCCAATTTAGGTTACGATGACCAGCCATCCACTGTACCCAGTCACTACCCTTAGTGAGGAAAAACAAAGCAATCTCTCCTAAGACACACACACGCACGCGCACGTGCGTGCACGCACACACATACACACACGAGCCAATGAGCCATTCACATCAACAAAGAGATGTAAATTGAGCTCATGAGAAAAAGTGTAGAATGGTGATGCCTGGATTCCTCTTGAGAGGCACCACAGTCCTGCTGTAGCCTCGGAAACTTACGCAAATGCAGGCACTTGGTTATGCCTGCTTGTTCCTGACCCTTGCTGCTCAGAAAGCTGACAACACCAGAAACTAGGGTATCTGCTGCCCTACAAATGGAAGTCTCACCAAATCCTACACCATAGAGGACACGTGGGAGCAGCGCTTGGTTAAACGAAAGGAAATTCTTAGACACAAACCATCTTTGCTTCCTGCATTTAAGATACACCCTTTCACACTGTGATAGCTTCCCCAAACCCTTCCAATGCCCACTGTGAGAGCAGTAAGTAGTATAAACTCAGGCTGACCTAGTTTGGCATCCCCAGTAAACAATTCACTGGTTAAATGAACCTGCTTGTCTGTGATCTCATTTGTAGAGCAGTGATACTAATACCAACCTTACCACATTGTTTTGAGGATTAGAGATAATGGAAGTGAAATGCCTAGAAGATATTCAGACGAGAGCCCTGACATCTTCGCTTCATTACTTTAGCCCTAAATAGTACCCAGGCCTAAAATCTCAAGAGTCTGAAAGCTTCATGGAGGTTTATTCCAACAATGTGAAATACAATCTCTTGCATTCTTGAAGCATACAGTTTGAACAATTTCTACTTTGAGAAATGGTCTGAGCCCAAGCAAAAATGATGAGTTAATTGATTTACAGCCATATGGAGAATTATAAAGTGATCAATTTAAGGCTATTTAAAAGGATTCGGATGGCAAGAAATTATTGATAAATTTGAGCAAGACATGATAAATAAGTCAGTTGGGTGTTAAGAAATGACCATCTAGATCGTGAAGTACATAGGAAAAAAAACTTTTACAGCCACAAAGTAGCACATTAGTTCCACAAGGAAATTCATATATTTCTAGCTGTTTCCTTGTTCTCAGTTTGATGTAACGAACTTACATATTTTGCTTCGCCATTACTCAATAAATGCGCTCTAAATATAGAAAGATTTGATTAAATATTCTGTGATTACCTTCATCATTTGACTTTTATCATTCCCTCTGGCCATCATTCAAAATTTGGAAACTTTGTTTCAGCAACCCCGAAATCACAGATAGAAAACTAGGCCACTCAGCGATTCAGTCCGCCCCTGTGCTCAGAGGAAAACCCCGCACCGAAGGGCCGAGTCAAGGCCGCCAGTGCTGCCATATGCAGCCGGTAGCCAAGCTCATCAGATTTAAGACTTGACAAATGTGTGATTTTTTTTTTCTACCAGGACTCAAACTGAGGGCCTCACACGTGCCAGCCAGGCACTGTGCAGCTGAGCTGTGTCCGCAGCCTGAAACCCACACTGATAGGGGAAAGCTGCCCCTGCGCTTACAGAAATGCCAGCCAAGAGTCACCGGGCCTCACAGAGCACAACCACCTGGAAAATCCGAACCACCTACAAACACGGGGATCTGTTCCGTCTTTACCAAGAAACAAGTTTAGGCTTAGATGTACCCACCTTTACAGGAGAACCGAAGTTGCTATCTCTGATAGGAAAAAGTCGTCACACTGTTCAAATCACGCGAAGAGTTTTAATTTGAGCTAGTTGAACCTTGTTCATAAGTAGGACTTAAGGATATCGCTGATATTAAAGGAGTTATGGAAGCATAATAAAAACAATAGTTCATAAGGTTGAGGAGATGAACTTTTAAATGTTCGATATATACTTTGATGGTGTTCTATGCAGGAAATATTTTTGAAAGCTGTAAAAAGGAGCATAACACTGAATATTTACTTTTCACTTACTATGAAAATACTATCAAAATTTCCTGGTCTGAAAAGGGAGAATAATAGTAGTTAGTATAACCTCCTATGGTGAGCGCTACGAAGAGCAAGAGACATAGATAAAATGGCTTTGAAAACTCCTAAGTTTCAGGGGCCAACAGACAACACAAGCATAAATCAGGCTGCACAGGACAGTAAGGGTGGGGAGGCCTCTCGCTGATCTCACACTGATATGAAAGAAACAACAGAACCCAGCTGCTGAGGACGTGACGCCTCGTTCAGAGAGGGCTGTGCTCTCGCTGGGTCCTCACCTGACAGAAGGGCCGAGAGCCCCCGAGGTCTTCTTGGGCACTAATTACACTCCCGAGGGCTGCACCCCCCAGTCTCACCTGCTCCAGAGGCTCCACCCCCTACTGCCATCACACTGGAGACCAGATTTCAACATGGGCCCTGGGGAAGCAAGGCACATTCAATCTCTAGCACCCCTCCTTTCCTCCTAAGTGTGTTCTCCCTTGTCTTAGGGACCTGTAAGCTTTTGGTCCTCATCTGTTTTGCTTCCTTCAGTCATTTTTCTGCTGAACCCTCCGCACTTGACACAGAGTAGTTCACAGGGAGAACCGTAGCTGTGCTTAGCAGTGAATGACCAATCTGACAGGAATGAGTTCTCACTGTGATCTTTGGGAGGCTTGGGTCCAGCCAGAACACGGCAGAACAGTCGTGGATAACCACTGACCAGACCAGGAAGGACTTGTTTTCAACAAAAATATAGGGCAGCAGCCAAAATACAGCAAAGGGCATGAAGAGCCTCACTCCTATGTGCTCCCTCTCTCATTGCAGGGCCCAAGACATTTGAGGAGGGAGGAGAGAACTCACGAGCAAAACATAGGACTTTCTGTCAACAGATACGTGCAGAATCTACAACCATATCAGTGTTCCAAGCTAAGTGGGTAATAGAAGTTTTAAGTATTTAGAAAGTTTTCTGTATTATTAATCTGAATCTTTCCTGCTCCCAGATAAGCATGTTCAACACTGGTTTCTTTACATTTTATTTTAGAAAGTAGACACAGTACACATTCCTATGGAATGACCCTAACAGCTATAACAACCTTTGGATTAATCAGTGAAACTCAGATTGCTCTGCTTGGCTGGCACATTTTAACGAAACAAATAAGCACACTTGAATGACTTTAGTCATGTTCCACACTCTCCAACACATAGTCTCCTCTGCCCTTATTGTATCAGCCAGACTTGCATATTTGTAGTCTTTATTAGTCCCTGTAGAATTTGAGTTGGCCAAACCTGCTCTAGAATTGTACTGTGTTGTGTTGTGTTGTGCTGTGTTTGGGTGCATGTTTGAGGTACCCAATGATAACATTCATTGTGGGAAGTAGGTGCATGTACATAACACATCTTAATTCTTTTTTACTTCCTTCTGTCCTCTCTTACTGTGCCTCTCCATGCCTCCTTGTCCCCTTACCATCTGCATAAGATCTAGCTCCCGCTCAAAGCCACTTCACATACATTATTCCCCATCCTCTTCCCCGTGGTCCCCACTGAAAGTTACATTAGCTAATTAAACCAGGATATGTGGACATGGAGAAGTTAATTAGTTTCATGAAAGTTGCCACACAATTACTAAATAGTGGGCCTAAAGTCAATGTACTTTTTTCAGATTTTTGAAACAGTCTTGAAATGTAGCTCACGCTGGCCTTAAACTGACCATGTAGCCCAGGCTGCTCTCAGACTTGCGGCAATCCTCCTGCCTCAGCATACCAGTTGCTGGGAGTGCAAGTGAGCACCATTATGCCCAGCAATATACTTTTTTAAAAAAAACTATAAAATGCCTTAAAGAATGATAAGTTTGACTCATTCATACTCAAAGCTATGTAACTTCAGGACATACACATAAGTGAAATAAATAGGTCACAGATGTGTAAATATCATATCTTTTCTCTGGTATGAGAAACTGAAGATGGTAATGAGTTCTACAATGTATGATTGTTATTGTGAAATAGAAAATATTCAAAGGGAAATGTGGAGGGGTGAGTAATGAGGGGTAAAGAAAAAATGTTATGGTAATAAAAAAGGGAAACAAAGCTTATGTATTTAGGGGGTGGGAATTGTGAGATAGGTAGGAAAATGGTAAAAAATGAGAATTAAATCGTGTCATATGCTGGTACAAGTCCTCCCCCCCCAAAAAAAACTACAAAATACTGTCTTCCTAAATAGATTCAGAGTAAATGTATTCCAATCACCTTGTCCCCAGTTGCTTTAAGGTTTTTTTGGGGTTTTTTTTTTTTTTTTTGGTTTTTTTTCCTTTTTGAGACAGGGTCTCGCTTTGTAGTTCAGGCTGGCTCTGAGCTCACTATGTAGTTCAGGCAAGCCTCGAACTCAGCAATCCTCCTGCCTCTGCCTCCCGAGTGCTGGGATTATAGGCATGAGCCACCACGCCCGGCCCAGTTGCTTTAAGTTTTGATACACAGTTTTTAGAATATTAAAAGACCTAATAAAGGATGTAGTAACTGTGAAAGGAAAAAGAACATTATTATGACTGTTCACTTAATGTTTCCAATGAAGGCAAATCACATACTGTGAACAATTTGTGGTGATGTCCTAGGCAAACACATTATGAGGACTATAAAAATGATGTATTGATATCTTAATTACTTAGGCATGTGTTCTTAGTGGACAGTTTCCCAATTCCAGCCAGCTATCTCTGCTTATCTTCAACTGCCAAGTGTAGTTGCCTCCATTTACAGGAAGGCAGAGAGAGAAGAGAAGTTCAGCACAGGGGTCAGGGGAGACTGTGAAAAGCCTCCATGGTTTTTGAAGGCTAAGTTACCTCTTCCCAAAAGGTACCTCCGAAAAGACCTCAGTTTCCTGAGCTCTGGATCACAGTGAATGACTAATCTTTATACTCACTAAATGAAAGCAAAGCTGATAGCTTTTTTGATATGGCTTAATGCTGAAATGAAAGTTCATCCAAGAATCTGAAATTTCTTTGTTATAAGATGTTAACGCTTTGAAGTAATTAAATGTGAAAATTATGGACCAAAACACTGGGGTTCTGAAACTGCTCAGGGCAAGACTGATGGAGACGACTCTGCGGAGGAGTCATTATTATTGTTGAGAAGTGCAGGGACACGGCCACAATGAAAAGCAGGGTGTCTGTTCGCTGGTTTTAAATTCTCTGACACAGTAACCGGCTCCTAACTGTCCGCACGCGGAGTGAGCCGGTGTGCCCACCCAACCCTCCCCCTCCACTGCAGAGAGAAACTCTATCTTATTTAAACTGTAGGCTCAGAGAGCAGCACCTTGTAATCTCAATAAAAATGATGACATGTAACACAAATCTTACCAAACTCAGAATAACAGAAAGAAACTGAATTTTAGGATAGAATTTAAGACAACGTCATCCAATCAAGCTTCAGATGAAAAAGTGAAACATTCTAATCTTCTTACTGAAAAAATGAATAAGCTGGACGTGGTGGCTCAGGCCTGTCATCCCAGCACTCGGGAGGCAGAGACAGGAGGATTGCTGAGTTCGAGGCTTGCCTAGGCTACATAGTGAGCTCAGAGCCAGCCTGAACTACAAACCGAGACCCTGTCTCCAAAAACAAAAACAAAATTAATAAAATGTTTGGAATTTCTGTACAAGATTTTATGACATTGAAAAGTCGAACAGCATAACTGAGCAGGGTTTACAGTGCCATTTGGATGAAGATGATGCTTATTATAGAGGAATTGTACTCAACCACATAAAATAAAGCCTTTAAAATTCTAGGAAACTTGGAGGTTTCATGAAAGAAATACCAGTGTAAAACTCTCTTAAGCCGAGTGTGGTGGTGCACATCTGCTATCTCTGCCCTTGGGAGGCTGAGACAGGGGATCACCAGAAGTCTGAAGCCAGCCTGTGCTACATCGTCAGTTCAAGGATAGCCTGCACTGAGACCCTATCCCCCCAAAAACAAAGATAAACAAACAAGCTCTCTTAATGGCACATGCATAATTTACCACCAATGCTATTAGGTTGAAATCATTTCCATTGCCATTACTTGGGCAAGGTGTGAATATGTGTGGTGAGAAAACCAGGAGGAAGAATTCATACATCAAACTTGATCTGCTTAGTAAGTATTTAATTGGAATATAATCCAAAGGACAAAACTTCTTGGAGAAAGAAGCCGACAAGTATATTGAATTGATACTGCAAATAAATATAAATGGGTGTTCCACTTCTGAATCAAATTTCTAGTTGTGGAACGACTCTAACACAAGTATTGAAGAATAAACATACCTGTAATCAAAATCATACATAAAAGTTAAATTTAGAGGTTAAACATAATATATCAGTAAAAACTTGTTTTCATCCCCATATCCCACGTTCAAAAAGCATTTATAAAAAGTGACTATTTAAACATATGCAAAATAAATACTGTACACTAACAACAGAGTTTTTATTCCCCAGATGAGATGTTTTTGTACTTCTTAGAGATAAGGAAAGATCTCCCTTTAAAGTCTTGGGTGTGCATTTCATGCATGAGCCAAGTGCTGTAGTAAGTAGCAAGCAAAGTCAGTAGAGACTCAACTGACAGGCCAACAACTTATGCAAAACTAAAACACCAGGGAATCTTCAATTGGACCTAAAGAGGATTTGATCCATCCTGGGAAGTTGTGTGGTCTGTCTGAACTCTGTTAATCACAGGGATTTCTGTAGTTCAATAAAAGTGTTTTTAGTTCTTTATGAGTCCCATAGTTGTCTACTAAAATGAGTTTTAGGGTGGGGTGGGCCACAAGTAGTTTTATAGCAATAAAGGATTATCTTATAGAAATCTGCTCATTCCTTACTTATTTTTTACTGCTCCCCAACACTGACTCAAATTTACAACCATTTACTTAGGCATCTCTTAAACTTGTTCTGGAAAAGATTAACTTCACACACATTGTAGTATACATGTAATACACAGGTCTACTGGTTACCATTTTGTCTTCTCACAACATTATATTTCTAGCATGGGGAAAGGAACATTTAAATGTACTAAAAATTTCCTGGGTTTTTGTAGTATAAATTCAAAAAAAGGGCTGTGTATACAACTTTTAAAGATTCTAGGATATGTTTAAGAGTTATGATTATATATTTCAATATTTGCCATTTGAGAAGGAAAGAGTATAGATGAAAATGGGGCAGGATTATCTAATAATTAGTTCTCTATGATCATTATACAGAAAAGCCAAAAAATGTCCTCTTAACTTCAGAAAAAAAAACACACATCCAAACCATTCAAGATATAATGAATTCTCTTCCCTAATTAGGCACCTAATAAACATATCAGAGAAAGCTAAATGAAATAAAGCATACCTCCCAAACTCACCTCTGCACACCCAACAGCAGAATATAGAGAGCACCACAGCACTGGAGATCTACTTTCCTCAGACAATGGAGATCAGGTTATGCTGCCTTAACACTTGTTCGAAACTTAAAAAGGCCCAACTGTCACTCCCCTTCTTAATCACTGCTAGATGACTAAAGAATGTTCGGTATCATCCGCACTCTGAGATCCAAGTTGAGGGAGACCCTTCTATCTGTAATACTGCAAATCACTTCGGCAAAGAGAAAATACGCTCTTGAGAGCCTCGCACCAACAAATGATCTGTTCACAAATCCTTAGCAGAGACCAGCCGTCCAACTCTGGAAAGCAACAAAGGAGACCCTGCTCAGCAGGAGAGAAGAACAAATCTCAGTGATGCTATGGTTTATGTACTTGTTTATTTTATACACTCGTCTTAAAATTACTCAATTTTCACTCTACTTCATATAAAGCTATTATTAGTGAAGAGAAAGTTTTAAATTATAGACAGGAAAAATTGGCAACTTTAATAAGCACTTATTCTTTGGCACTGAACATATACAATAGATCGTGAAAGATGGTTTTAAACATACAAGAGCTCTGCACTTTATCCTAAGCGTAGTAAGCAGCTGATGGAGTAACAAACTAGACCATGAAATGATCAGAATTTTCCCTTGAAACGATCATTCTCCAACTTCAAAACGTATCAGGTTAGATGTAAATGGACTTACAGATTGATGTATAAACCGTTTGCCTACTACAATAAAACATATTTTTAAAAAGAAGAAAGAAAAGGTCACTGTATTTTCAAGTGAGACAGTGTCTGGATTGTACAGTATTCCTTTAAACCAAAGTCAGGGAAATCAATCAGGAGACTTATATATCTCAGAGATGAGGGTGAACCTCAGCAAAGAGGGCAAGTCAGACTCCATAGAACCAGGTGGATCTGAGAAGAATTCAAGTCATTTGAAAAAACTTAGTGATTGATCATGAAGTTTTAAAAAATAAAGGATACAATCTAGGATGTCTCAGGGTGTTTTCTACTGGGCATCCCTGAAACATTTCTGGAAATGTCTGCAGAAGGTTCCAGTCTCCTGCCCAGTGTGCAATGCAATCTGAAGGAGAAAAATAAAAGTGAAAGAACTAAGAGAGAAAGAAAGCAGGGAGTCAGGGCAACCAATTCTAGTACAACCAACAAAGGTGCTGGCCCCTGATCTTTATTAATAATCACCTGAGGTAAAGGGGAGCTATGTACTACGTGTGAGGCACAATCACGCAGTTTCGATAGGAATTAACCTAAGAAAACCTTGTAAAACACAAGACAAAGCACTCTCAAGTTAAGAACAGAATAAACAAACTACATGGTTGTCATTAGAGCATTGTCCTTCTAGTCAGAAGGGTTTTGTTGTGGGAATGGAATTTAGGTGCAAGTGACTCTGACCTCAGCACGAAGGCTTCAGCTGGACTGTTTCTCAGAACCAGCCAATGATGGGGTTAACACATCACGGCCTGGTTTGAGCAGAATCAATGCTGCAGTTTTCCCATTTGGCCAATGAGGCTGATACAAGGCACAATCATTCACCAAGAAGGGAAAAAACACAGAGAGGCTGATTTAAGAGAGGGCGATGAAGAGCTCCGTTTGGAGCGTGCTGAGCTGGAGGTAGGTAGGAGGCACATACGTGTGTAAATACCAAACTATTCTCGGGAAATTACTCTGTCTCATTTTAAGTGTGTGCTTTCCAAATGCAGCCGACCAAACCCCAACTTCCGGCCAGAATAATCTGTCCTCCTAACTCAGGAGTAAATAAGTGGCCCTGTCTGGATCTATGAACGGTTTCCTGGGAATATTTTCTTTTTTCCTAAGGAAGTTCTTTTGCTGATATTGAGGATCAAACCCAGGACGTTGCACTTGCTTCCTAAGAAAGTTCAAGACAGATCTTTGGGCTTTTCACTACAACCCCACTTGCTAGTATAGTAAAAACGTCTGGGTGCTATAGCTATAGTTGCCACAGCAAAGGGGAAAGATGCCTAAAATTAAAACTGTTCAGCCGGGCGTGGTGGCTCACGCCTGTAATCCCAGCATTCGGGAGGCAGAGACAGGAGGATTGCTGAGTTCGAGGCTTGCCTGGGCTACATAGTGAGCTCGGAGCCAGCCTGAACTACAAAGCGAGACCCTGCCTCAAAAAAAAAAAAAAAAAAAAAAAAACTGTTCAAATGGGGGAGGGGAGGAATAAGATGATGCTTGTATAAAAACTCCTGGCTTCAGCTCTATCTATACTCTTATATAAAGTAACAGATTCATATTTTGGTTTAAGCTGCACTGAATCAGCATTTTGTTCCTTGTAAATGAGAAAAACTTATTAGCCTTTGATGAAGGTAAAAATGACCCCTCCCCCCAAAGTAAGAAAGAAGCCGTTTGAGGCACTCAAAGTGTTTGGGGCTACTTGGGCAACTATCAGGGACTGGAAAGAGAATTTCTACTGGTGAAGTATTCAACCTCTAAACTCCCTACTCATTCTAAGATTCTATGACAGTGCATTTGGTATTCCATCAGAAATAGTCTTCTTCTCCTTCTTGTTCTTTCATTATTTCATCACCTGTTTAATGATTATTTTTAAAGAGCTGCTTAACAGCCATATGATTGGAGGATGAGCAAAAAGTATAAAAAATAAGTAGGAAGACAATGTCCAGATCACAAAGGACACTAATTTAGCACTAACAATAAGGAATAGAAAAAAAATCTTCAAATTTTCGGAGCTAATTTCTTACCCTTCATAATATGTTCTACTAGTACCATTCAACACAGATAATTTCAATTCAGCACGAGCTGATAAATGAAGTGTGATATTTCTGTAAATTATGAAATCAAAAGATTTGAAAGGACACTGCCGAGACCATATTACCAGCCATGAAACTAACCACAAGGTCCCAGGTGCAAAGCTGGAAGGGAGTCCCCACTGCATGTAGCTAACATCCCAGCCAGTAACCCACGTACGCAGTGTGTCCTCCCCAGGTAAGAAGCCCTTCGGAGAGCTAAGCATCTGTTTAGTCATCTGGATGTTTTTCCCCTGTATCTAATACAGAGTTTTGCACTCAGTCAGCACTAAATAAATGTCTACCAAGAACATTAAAATGTAAAAATCAGAATTTTCTGGAATACTCATAATCAAATATGCTTATCAGAGAAAGAAATCACACAGATGTTTTTGAAGAACACAGAATCCAAATTAGTCATTCATGATTTCTGCTGATCATATTAGAATCATCATTTCTGCTGATCATTGGAATCACCTCTACTAGATGGGAAAAAAACTTGAAATACCATTGACTTTTTTTCACCCCTAAGCGGTATTTAAGCATGAAGCAAGAGAAATAAAGCCTTTAGCTGCAGATGAGTCCTTATCACAGATCAGTGTTTCCCGGCGAGTAGTCCCCCTCTCACTCCCTGGGAAGTGACCTTTGCTGCTGCTTCTTACCTGATGCATCACCTGAATGAGAAGCACACATGACACAGTATCATGTGTTCACTCACTCAGCCCCAAGCAAACGTGAGTACATGGTACCCTCTGATTCAGCAAAGCAGAGCCTTAGGTCACCACAGCCTCAGAGGCACAAACTAGCTGACTCGCAAAAGTCACGCTCATCACACGAAAAAGAAGCCAGTCAGCATCAGGGCCTCCCCCTAATTAATCATTCGTTCATAAATCTGAGTGTATTTGAGTCACAAGTCTGTGACAACCCTATGAAAACTTGAGAAGAAAGAAACACGTAAATTCAAATGGTAATAAGGCAAAGCCTTATTGGGCAGTTGATAGAGTCTCCTGTTTTACATATGATGTTGCCCCTTTCCATATGATGAGGCCCAGCTCTGCACTAAGGGCATGGTTCTCTCTTGATGTTTCTCTAGTGTTGTGGTGGAGTGGTTTAATAATGGAGGAGGAGGGCTGGAGATTTAACTCAGTGGTTCCGTTGCCTGCCTAGCAAGTGCAAGGTCCTAAGTTCAATCCCCAGTAACCACATACAACAATACTGGACATGATGTCTCACCAGCAGTCACTACCACACCACAATGACGGGCATGGTGGCTCATGCCTATAATCCCAGCACTCGGGAGGCAGAGACAGGAGGACTGCTGAGTTTGAGGCTTGCCTGGACTACATAGTGAGCTCAGGGCCAGCCTGAACTACAAAGCAAGACCCTGTCTCAAAAAAAAAAAAAAATGGAGGAGGAGGAAGAGTGGTACCTAGAGGAAATAGAAGAGTAAAGAGAAGGAAAAAGAATGAGAACAAAGAAGAATAACAATATCCTTTGCACTCACCAAAATAAATACATTTCTGTGAAGCTCTCTGTGTCATTAATGTGAGTTTATATTTCATGTAGAATATACACATTTGCCCATTTTTAATACTTTCATTGGGCAAAGTAGAACTCTAAGGGTAGTCAGGCTGTAAATGAATTATGGAAGCTAATTGCAGAAAGAAGGCAGGGACCATGGGAGCTGCTCAGCACAGCGGTTAAGAACCCTGGATTTAGAATGGGTCCCTGCCAGGCTCCAAACAGAACGCGTGCTTCCGTCCAAGTGGAACCTCCACCACTCTCCAGGCCCGTGGCCTTGGTTCAGCGGGCTATCTAAACCTGAGAACACTCAGCTTCCTCATTTGTTCACAGGAAACAATGCTCACCTAACTGGATTTCATTAAAGTTCAAATGACATAATGTCTGTAAAGAAGGATTGGCAAGAACTTGGCAGTTGATAAATAATAAATGAAACTGAAGATGTACATGAGTCCTAGAAAGCATGATAGGGAAATGGGGTTTGGGGTAAGTAATGAGGGGGGAAAAAAAAATTTGATGGTGCCAGGCATGGTGGCTCATGCCTGTCATCCCAGCACTCGGGAGGCAGAAGCGGGAGGATTGCTGAGTTCAAGGCTTGCCTGAGCTACATAGTGAACTCAGGGCCAGCCTGAACTACAAAGTGAGACCATGTCTCAAAAAATAAATAAATAAATAAAATTAAAAATAAATTTAAAAATTTAAATAATTTGATAGTTAAAAAAGGAAACAAAGCTTGTGCATCTAGAGGCTGGGGGTTGTAGGAGGGGAGGGGAAGGGAAAAATGAGAATTAAGTCATGTCATATGCTGGTACAAGTTCTCCATGTTGAGCATAATCATAGTGTGTTTATATAACATACCAGTAAAGATTCAAATTAAAAATAAAAATAAATGATAACTATTAATATCACTATGAAAACTGTTGAAATGTTGACTCTGACCTCAACTAAGCAAGATTACTAAAATTTTGCACATTTGGAAATAATTATTGTCTTTCCTTTTGCTTTTATAACTGAGCCAAGGTAAATTCTAGAAACTGAATGGCCTGCAAGTGCCACTTAGTAGATCTAATTGCTTTCTTTTATTGTAATTACAGTACTGATAGCTTTGTATTTTAATTACAAATAGACCCTTTAACGTGTACTAAAATTTAGTTATTTCTGATTGTTCAAAACTTAACAAATTTTCCTAGCAAGTTCCAAATATTCAGCAACAATAATTTATTTTTTTTAAAAAAATTGGGGCTGGGGAACAGCTCAGTGGCACAGCACCTGTCTGGCAAGCATAAGGCCCTGAGTTCAATTCCCAATACAAAAAAAATTTAAATAAAAATAAATCATAGAGGAGTGCACATTAGTGTCCTGAAAAAAAAAGAACATTCTGTGTTGCAACACTAACATTAATTAGGAAATGTTCCCTTAGGCCAGGAATCAACTTAATGTGATTTGAAGCCAGTGGATAACTGGTGTCTAGAGAGTGTCCTGGGTTGAAGCCAAGATCCTCCTCCCTATACCTGTGAGCCCTTGAAGAGTATCTAATTGGGCAGTATACGCCCACCCCATTCTAAGCACTTTACATGTACAAATATTTGACCCACCAGCCACCCCATGAAATAAGTACTATTTTTATGCCCATTTCATGGGTGGAAAGCTGAGGCACAGAGAGACCAATTTGCTTGCTCAAGATTACAGAGCTAGCAACTGGATCAGGCTGTATTCAAACAAGTTGTAATAAATGCTAATCCCTGGGTTATATTATAGTACATAACCAGGTATAAAAATACTAAGGACTGGGCCAGAGATTTAGCTCAGTGGTTCTGGTGCCTGACGCACAAGTGCAAGGTCCTGAGTTCGATCCCTGATAACCACATACAATGCTGGGCGTGGTGACTCACGCCCACCAGCAATTAATACCACATGCCACAGTGCTGGGCGTGGTGGCTCACGCCTGTAATCCCAGCACTCTGGAGGCAGAGACAGGAGGACTGCTGAGTTCAAGGCTTGCCTGGGCTACCTAGTGAACTCATGGTCAGCCTGAACTACAAAGGGAGACCCTGTCTCAAAAAAAAAAAAATACTAAAGGTTTAGAAGAATTTGGCATTCCTGCTTGTGGTGTGAAAAATTCACAAGCACTATGAATCAGGAGGAGGCAAAAACTATGCTGATATTAGGAGGAAAAAGGTTTCCTCTGTTACTTGGACTCGAGGCTTGGGGCCTTCACATTAACTGGAAATAGACTGATGAACAGAAGGAAAGACAAGGATTATTTAAATGAGCACAGAACAGTGAGTGTGGGAAGATGGTTTAGAGAAAGAAAGGACCTGCCCTGTTTTTTTGGTGCCAGTGGGAATGGACAGACAGTCTCCACCACAGGTGAATCTGAAGGAACCTTGACAAGTGGTCAGTGGTAACTGTGTTCTCAAGGGGCTGTGCTTGGGCGTGGGTGTTCAGATAAGATTTCTTTCCACATCTTCTATAGCTCAAATGTTACCATTTAAAATAATCTGTATACCAACTCTGGTCAGAGAAACCCAGCACTAAAGGGCCTCTCTCAGATAGGCAAGCTCAGATAGGTTACATTCAGAATAAATTCAGATTAGCTTCAAATATCCTGCATTAATGATTGGCTTTTAGTTTCTGTGTTTGAAAGTCTCTTTGGACTTTTAAGCCAGACATTCTTTATAAGTAGTAGCATCATACCAGTATAATTTTCATTATAGGTAGCTCTTGACCCATAACAGGGGACAAGTACCTATTTATTGGACAAGTGAATCATTATAAATATTAATTTATCTTATGCTAATATAGATAAATGTTACCTTTCATATACTTATTGTCATTGCTTACTTGAAATATTACTTCGCTTTTATTTGTAAGGGAACATAACAATTGTAGTGAGAACTCAAAGTTTAAGTAAACTGGAGGAAAATCCATGTTCTCATATACTGGATAGAAAATCAGTATCAGTTAACCATTTTCCAAAACTCTTCCCTTACATCTCACTATTATGGTTATATATCTAAAATTTTCATATTTAGAAGTTAAAAGGTCGATCATAAAGGCATTGGTTCATGCAACATGGAAGCTGAGATGTTCCATGATCTGCCTTGTGCAAGCTGGAGACATGGTATAGTTTGAAAGCCCAAGGCCCAAAGGGCTGGGGGTTTCATTCCCAGTCTGAGTGTAAAGAACCGAGAAGACACAGCACCAAAGGCACAAAAAAACCAACATCCCAGCTCCAGCACCAGGAAGAGGGAGAAATCCCAGAATTCCTCTACTAATTTGCTCTGCTCAGGCTCTTAATGAACTGCATGGTGTACAGCCACACTGGGCCAACTGTCAGTTACATAAAAATACATCAAAGCATAATCCAGAGAAATGCCATAATATCCAGAAACCATTGAAAACTGCAAATCCTCACAACATCTGTAGAGGCGTGGAGACCTTGACCGTGGGAGCCAGCCACATGGGGTTCACAGCCTATCCTCCCACCTACCGCTTCCTGACTGTCACAGACTTTTCTTTGGATGGGCAGTTGTGGTCAGTGCAGCTGACTGGCACTGGCTAAAAGGTTCCCTAAAATGTGAACTCTACGAAGGCAGGAATTGTTTTAGAGGGTGTTGGTCAGTTTTTGCCCTCCTATGCATTCCCAGCACCTGGCCTGGCATCTGTGCCATGGTGTGTGCTTAACAAACTAAATAAAACAGCCCCTGGAAGTGTTTCTATCTCCTAGGTCTGTGAGGCTTTGTAGTCTTCCCACATGGGTACTAGTTTCAACTCCACTATTCACTGAACAAATGTCAGACGGAAGGGAACAGCTCAAGGAGAGGCCTGAGGACAGTGGGTTCACGCATTAAAGCAAAAAGAAGCTTTTACAGTGCCTTGGTGAACACTCCACAAGAGCAGGTTTGTCAGGTAGAAGAACACAGACCTTTGGGAGGCTGGAGAGCTTATTAAAAGACGAGCCATTTAAAGCTCAAGGTTCAGATCACAAGCAGATGTGGGTGGGGCGCTGGGTATCTGCAGATACCCAGACTCCACTCAGATCCTCTGCTTCAGGAATCCGCCTCCCTCACATGCTAAGTGCCCTCTGGCAGGTGCTTGTAGAACCACCTCTGAGGAATCAAAGAGGAAAGGGGGAGAAGTCCACTGTGCCAAAGTCAACCTCTGCTGGCTTCCCGGCTGTGCCAAGGGCTGACCTGGTGGGCAGGCTTCACTTGTGGGTAACGTGATTTCATATTTTTGGGTGGAAAATCAGCTGAGCGTGCCAAAGATCAATATTGTGTTTCATCTGAGATTCTCTTTGCTTTCTCCTGCCACGCCTTTCAAACTGTGGCGAGGGGAACAATAACAAGCCTGTATTACTTGGTTTCATCAGGGCTAATTCTTATATATCTCCTTAAAATTATCTGTTCATTGTACACTTTTAAACTTTGAAGCAGAGTGATGGGAAGGAAACAAAAGTGGACATTTGCTCTTTGATCTTTTATTATGCTTGTCCTCCCCCCACCTCATAAATATGTTTTACATTGCAAATTTCTGCTAAGTAACCTAAAGTGTCTCAAAGTTTTAGCTAATTCTGATTATTAAGTTCCAAAAGAGTTAGAAGTGGAAATGAGAAATTGTCTCATTACCAATAAATACATCTTCATTTTATAAGGAAGCCATGTGGATCAGAATAAAAGTGGAAAAGGTCACCAGATTGAAATGGATTAATCTGATTTCAAAATCACTTTATTTATGAAGAAGTAAAGTGATAAAGAAAGCAGAAGGGCAAACGCACTGCGAATTTCATCTGGATCAGGCTCCTGGTGGGCTGCCAGGCCTTGGAAAAAACACAAGCCCTCTGTGCCTCCCTCTTGGTAAATGAATGCTGACACCTGCTTCCAAGTGACACTTCATGACTCTGTGTGGTCCCATTTACCTTTTTTTTTTTTTTTAAGTTTTTGAGACAAGGTCTCACTTTGTAGTTCAGGCTGGCCCTGAGCTCGCTATGTAACCCTGGAAAGCCTCAAACTCAGCAATGCTCCTGCCTCTGCCTACTGAGTGCTGGGATTACAGGCGTGAGCCACCATGCCCGGCACTGTGGTATGTGGTACTGATTGCTGGTGGGTGTGAGTCACCGTGCCCACTATTTTTGTATATGGTTACTGAGGGATCAAACCAAGGACCTTGCACTTTTGAGGCAGGCACAGGAACCACTGAGCTAAATCCCCAGACCCCATTCACCTTTTAAAGAAGATTTTGACAACATGCCACGAAACAGCAATGCTACTAGTTCTCTGCGATCTCCTCAGAGAGGATGGTGCTGATCTTTCCCAAGATCCACGGTTAGACTTCTCGGCCTGATGAAGCTATGATGCACAGGTTTAACACAAGATCTGTGAACCTCCTTTGTCTTTTCATCATTCAAAACAGGGCTCTGCTCTCTAGGTTTCATTTTATGCACCTCACTCCTAACCAGGATGGTGGGGATATTTACTTATTTTCAACAAGGGGATATTTTGCTTTAGATTCTTTCCCATGATCTGAGGACAAAGTGAGAATCCCAAACATCTTCATAATGTTCTAGTGATGAACCAATTAGGCCAACTGTTAATCAGACAGTAAATGAACAACTGTAGTTCTTATAGAGTAACTACAAATAAAACAGAATCAAGTTAAATAATACAGGAAATATCAAATGGCCCCAACTTCATAGAATTTATAATCTATTTACTAAGAGAAAACACCAGCCCACCTGAGATATACCAGCGAAATTGTTAACAAAGATCTTTCAATACAAACATTTCTAGATGAAGAAATGGAACTAATCCTTCTGAGAAGAATCTAATTCCATAATCTACATGGCGAACAGAAAAGATATTAAAAAAAAATGAAGATGAGTGTGTCATCTTCAAGTTCTTAACGCACCCCGTGCGCTACCTAAAAGCTGAATCAGACCTCTCTTTGCTAAGAGACTTCACAGTGCTGCTCAAGATTAAATTTCAGACAGAGCTCAGGAGAACTTCTTTAAAATCTGATTTTCAAATTCCCAAGGGGAGTCAACTTTTTAAGAAGAATCCTTTAACATGTTTTTGAAATCCTTGGTAACCTCTAAAGAAATATTTTTCAGTTTTACTGGACAAGGAACAGAGATTCTAAATGGCAATTTTGTATTGTGCTTGAAATTTAGCTAGGAAAAAGGACAAATCCTATGGGTTTTGTCTTCTTAGAGATTTTTTTCTCATAAACAAAGAGAAGGTCCTTCTAATGGAAAACTACTTCCAAGATATACAACTTAAGAGAAATATGGGAAAGGAATTATTTTTCTGCAGAATACTTTCCTTCCTTCTCCTTGTCCTAAATGGTTACTGCGGTGGGTTCTTTCCCCCAATGGAACAATAGACTCTTATTTCCACAAAATAAACTGTATAGCAATCAAAAAATACTTTTCTAATGGAAGACAGACAAAAGAAAACCCCCTCCCTAATAAAAACAACAGCTATCTCCAGCCCTCCAGTTCATATTCAAATGAAAGAAAACAAAAAGGGCTCTTAACATAATGATTTTAATGTTTAAAAACTACCAGCCCCACTTTCACATTTCCAAACATGTGCCAAACAACTTGGGAGGAGCTGGAGGAAGCGTGAGGAAGATCAGAGCACAAACACCTCTTGGCACCCTGGGAAACTGGGCCTCCTCATGCCAGGGGCACAGAATGATTATGAAATCAAAAGTTGTTCCTCAAGTGAAGAGTGTGTCTGATTGTCTCTTGCATACCCGGGCTTCTCTCTGAGCTTTGTTTTCAAACAGGTGCTCAGAACATTTGCAAATCCAGCTGTGGGTAAAACTGTGAAGTACTAGGTAACAGCCCTGTTTAGTGATCATTTACTGTATAATAGGTGTTTATAAAAATGAATCCCATCTTCACAGCACTTTCAAGGTAGACATTGCAACCAGATAGAGAAACTGAGACCCAAACACTTAACCCATTAACCCTTGATTATGCAACTGTAAATGGATCCAAGATTTGAACGAAGTTATTTCTGGCTCGAAAGCATTGGCTCAACCTCCCTTTCCTCCCCACTCTCCACCGCTCCCCCGTCTACCCGAAGTTCTCAAACTCCCCCAGGGTCTTCCTGTCATGGAGGAAATAAAAACAATTCATGTTACTTGTTAATGATTTAATGTGTTTTCTGTCCAAGAATCCAAGAGTCGTACTGGAGAAAATAATATTTGAACAAGGGTCTCTAGTGGCAACATTTCAAAGCATCTGGAAGGAAGGATTTGTTAAGGCTGAGGTGAAACTCAACCACACCTCTCAAGCCTCCTCCTGTAGGGTCACTTGTCTTGAACAAGCCCAGGCTGAGGTACATGAGAGCCTAAGGCAATGTCACCCGTGGGGTGGTGCAGGCACTACCGACATGACAAAGTGGTCACATAGGACCTGGCCTCACATTATCATCAATCTTAGTAACTAACGAGACTTTATTGATCATCTCAGTCTAGCCTCTGCTTATTTTACCGAAAGAAAAGTGAGCCATAAGACGTGAGATAACTGTCTTATGATCAGAAAGTCCAAAATTATAATGAACATCTTAGCTGGGAGTCAGAAGTGAAAGATGTTTGTGGCCCTGTAAATTCAGTCTAACTGTTGAAACTTAAAAAGATAAAATATTTGGGCCAGAGATTTAGCTCAGTGCTTCTGGCACCTGCCTAGCAAACTCAAGGTCCCTGGTTCAGTCCCCAGTAACCACATACAACAATACCGGATGTGGTGGCTCACGCCTGTAATCCCAGAACTCAGGAGGCAGAAGCAGGAGGATTGCTGAGTTCAAGCTTCCCTGGGTTACATAGTGAGCTGAAGGCCAGCCTGAGCTACACAGAGATCCTGTCTCAAAAAAAAAAAAGAAAGAGAGAGAGGAAGGAAGGGAGGGAGGGAGGGAGGGAGGGA
>PVIC010007803.1:0-15821 GCA_004025085.1 Thryonomys swinderianus | reverse complement strand
TTCCTGAGTTCAATGAATCCATCACTGTCCTGGCTTATGGAGTATCTATAATTTCTAGAAGAAAAAGTGAGCAGTTTTAGAAATTCTGTCACAATTCTGATTGCACCAAACAAACACTGAGCTCAGCTATAGTGGCTCTTAGATTGTGACTTCCTCAGTTCCTAGAGAAGAGTTCTGGAAGTTCTGAAAACCACTGGATCTAATGAGCAGCCGGTTCCCCAGGACAGCAGAGAAGCACACCAGAGAGGCCACCGTGATAGATTCTCAACCTCTGGGGCTTCTCAACCCACCAGGACTTAGTCCTAAAACTGCCCCTGAAAACTGGGCCCCACTGTTTTAGAAAGAAATTCTACACAATATCAAGTTACACAAGTTGCACTTCCAGAAAACGCTTTGAGAGAAGTTTCATGTCGGCATAATCGTGTTCAGCGACAGCCTGCGACAGTCATCACAATCGTAGCTGCTCTGGGCTCTCACGCTAAACCTGCTGTGCAAAGCACGGACAACCGAGGCACAGATTTCCAGCCCGGCAATGTTGTTTTGTCTGAAGAATGAGGGGAGGTCAGTGTAAACTCAACTGCGAAGCGAAAGGGACGAAGCTGAGGAACCTCACTCTATTACGGATTTGGGTTTTGTTTTGAAAACACAACCATTTTTCTGGAATGCCATTGGCTAAGATTCTCCCCCCTAGCACAGAGTTGGGGAAGGTACACGTTACTAATTGGACTGAAAACCACCTTTAATCCTCTTTGCTATGTTTCCTCTGTAAGAGATGTCAGCGCCAAGTTCCTTATTGAGAAAGGGCAAGAGTAGACAAGATGTTTTCAAGATCTAAAGGCATTCTATCTTCACATCTTAAAAGGTGGCATACAGAAGCCTTGTCCTACTCAAGCATTTCTTAATAACAGGTCACAATCCCTGGGGGTTAAAAAAGTTTCAAGAACATTTTCATTTGTGAGAGTGGTGGAGAAAGTCTGTACTGGGTACCAGCACTGCACAGAGTGACAATGCCAGGGGAAAGTGTGTGGGCATGAACAGAAGAGGGAACAACAGGTGAGAGAAGTGCCCTGCCTCTTACTCTGACGCCCACCGTGCCACAAAACTACTGGGATAAGAAAAGAAAGGCCTGCTGGCCTCCGCAGCCTAACTCCAGCCTGATCTTCTGGTCTGTCCTCAAGGGGTGGACACGCAGTGCACAGCTATCTAGTAAGTCGGAAAGAAAGCCAGAGTAACCCTCATGGAGACACCCCCAGGTCATGCAGGCCAAAAGTAGCGAGACTGGAGGCAGCCACGGCTGTGCACAAAAGGCAGAGCCGGTATCACTGGGCGTGCTGCTCATCTCTGGGAAGGAGACAACTTCCCAGAGGTCAGACAGTGCTGCTGAGGTCTTGGAAGATTTCAAATTCTTCACAGGAAGCACATGAACCCTATCTAGCACCTCACTTGAACATGACACCAACAGCTAGATGGTCCCTATCAGTCTTTTTCTTTCTTTCTTTTTTTTTTTTTTTTTTTTTTTTTTTGAGACAGGGTCTAACTTTATAGTTCAGGCTGGCCCTGAGCTCACTACGTAGCCCAGGCAAGCCTCGAACTCAACAATCATCCTGCCTCTGTCTCCTGAGTGCTGGGATTACAGGCGTGAGCCACCACACCTGGCATTTGTGGTATGTGGTACTGACTGCCAGTGGGCATGAGCCACCATGCCCAGTATTATTGTATGTGGTTACCAGGGATCGAACCAGGGACCTTGAGCTTGCTAGGCAGGCACTGGAACCACTGAGCTAAATCTCTGGCCCTTCTAGTCATTTTGAAGTTGAGCCTATTCTACTTTTAAAGTTTTTACAAAAAAGATTTCACTAGTTAATCTTTTTTAGTGCAACAGTCATTTAATTCTGGCATAGTTGTCCATGCCTATATTCTCAGCTACACAGGCAGTTGAGACAAGAAGACCACAGGTTTGAGTCCAGCCTAGACAACTAGAAACTTAGTAAGGATTTGTTTCACAATCTAAAAAATTGGGGTTAGGGATTTAGCTCAGTAGTTCTGGTGCCTGCCTCACAAGTACAATTTCTGAAGTTTGATCACTAGTACCACACACCACAATGCGGAGCATGGTAGCTCACGTCTGTAATCCCAGCACTTGGGAGGCAGAGGCAGGAGGATTGCTGTGAGCTCAAGGCTTGCCTGGGCTACATTAGTGAGCTCAGGGTCAGTCTGAGCTACAAAGCAAGACCCTGTCTCAAAAAAAAAATCTAAAAATTGTTTTAAAACTGAGGATGTAGCTCAGTGCAAAGAGCCCAGGTCCAATCCATAGTAGCAAAACAAAATTAATAACAACAACAACAAAAGTCATTGACTGAGTTTATGTTATGTGTCAAATATACAGAGAGATATGGTTCTCACTCTAGACAGAAACTAAAATCATAGTAGAAGGCTCAGTGGTTCCACACCTACCTGGCAGGTGCAAGTCCTCAGTTCAATCTCTGGTACTGCAAAGAAAAGTCATAAAAGAATACATCAAAAATATGCGATGTATCATGAGTAAAATAAACATAGAATAGTAGTGGTGAGATGGGGAAAAACAAGGAGTGGATGTTAAAAACAAATTTCCAAGTAAAATCCCTTTCCTAAAAAATTTCTCTTTCGGCTATGTGATATGAGATTCTAATGGCATCCCTGTCCAGGATAATAATTTCCCACACAAGCCCCTTCTCCAAATATCCAAATTATAGATTAATGCACCATTCAGCCACTCAACAATGACTTGGGCATCTACTGTGTGTATAAATGATTATCTCTTGACTGTCACATCAAGAACAATGGTTTAATGAGCCACGAGCCTAGTTAGAAGATTTCAATCCCTGAGCAGAAATATCTGAGTCTTTTGCTTGTTATTCTTTGCTCTGATCTCTGGAAAGAATTCTACAAGAACCCGAGTGAGACATCTAAAATAAAAATAAAAACTACCTTACCCTTCCAGGGAAATTTTACATCAGCATATCAAATTATATCCAAATAGCCAATATGAAAATCACTATCCAGATTTCATAGCATAATCAAACAAAAACAAGAAAAAAACGTTCGTTCAAAATATGATCTAGGTAAGATAACCAACAGTGTTTATCTTCCCCTGAGCTATTGTGATGATTAATAAGATAATGTTCACAAAGGACTTTGAAGGAGTAGTGTAATGTGCTTTGAACCACTGTCATTTTTTATTAACGAGTTTTGATTCTGACAGCTGCCAGTTGCACTGCGGCCATGGTAAATGTTTGCCCATCCCCAAGAAGAAAGGGAAATAGGATACAAGAGAAAGGGTAACCCGTGGTGGCAGATAACGCTTGTTCCAGAGTGAAAAGCTGTAGGTAAATCATACGGGAAACAATCGAGAGGGGGCAGGTGGTGTTAGGAAGAGGCCTAGGCTAGTTTAGAATGAAATACATCCAAGTCTGCACAGACAACATCAAGATAACCCAGAATTGTCTACACCAGGCCAGACTGGACATCTGTTCATCGTGTTACATCTATTCTTCCTGTCCTGTGCTCTTCTACCAAATACTCAGCACTTTGATGCATGCACCCAGGTGCTCAGTGTTAGAGATAGCCAAACAAGTAAAATACCAGGCCTGGTGGTACATGCCTATAATCCCACTTTAAGGCTGAGGAAGTTCAAAACCAACCTAGTTTATATAATGAGTTCAAGGCCAGCTTTAACTACATAACAAGACAGACGCTGTCTCAAAAACAAATAATAAAACAGCTTCTGCTTGCAAAGGGGTGACTCTTTAGTAAGAGGGGAAGAAAGAAGAAGGTAAAGAAACATTTAAACAAGCATTTGATGTTGGAGTGTTGTAGAATAGATGAAAGAAATGCACACAAAGTAATAAGTAAATTCAAATGGGTTTCATTTTCAGGGAAGAGAAGCAGACAAAATTTCAAGGAAGACTGTATCTTAAAGGATGGAGAAAGTAATTTCAGGCAGAGTAAATATCTCTCACACTGACAATTTGTGAACACTGTCCTCTAGAGTTGTGCCAGAGACCAGAAGGAGGGACCATGGAGACAAGGACAGGTTTAGACTGTTCTCAGTGAACACCAAGACTGGTCTAATGTTAAGGACCAGCTCTGGAAATGAAGATTTATCCCAAGGTATTGAGAATATTCTCAATATTTGTTTGTTTATTTGTTTGAAATAGGGTGTATGTAGTTAAAGCTGGTCTATGTAATCCAGGCTGGCCTTGAACTTGAGGCAATTCTCCTGCCTCAGCCTCCTGAGGGCTGACATCACAGGCATGCACCACCATGCCCAACACAACCTCTCTCTCTCTCTCTCTCTCTCTCTCTCTCTCTCTCTCTCTCTCTCTCTCTCTCTCTCTCTCTTTTAAACCAGTAAATAACATGATCACATTCATGATTTGGAGAAATTTCTCTAGTATTAGCATAAAATTTGGATGGAAGAAAAGTCTGGGCTGGAAAGCGAGGGAGGGAGGGGTCTGTTGTAATGGTCCTTGTGATGGATCCTCAGAAGGAAAAAGATGCAAATGATGTGAAGAGTGGGAATGGAGACAGCCGAGAGAGGCAGCAGCATGAGGGTCCTCGCCAGGTCCAGAATCCGGGCAGCAGGAAAAAGGAGAGCAAGCTACCAAGAGAGGGGTGGGACAGAGCGAAGTTCACGCTCTTCTTCCTCTGTACTCCTTAGGTTGGTGGCTGGACTGAGCTGGTAGCCCGTTCCCAGGGAACTGTACCACTGAAGCTGACCTTAGGGCCAGAGGAAGAAATGGCCACAGAGGACAGTGACCCCAGAAGTGGCACTCTCCACCACTGCAGCCCTAGAGCAGGCCTTCAAAGAGTTAAAGAGTTTTAGAGACAAATTTCAAACAAAGCTTCCGTCACTCCCCTTTCACATTCCTTAATGGAACCTAAATGAAAATAAAGGTTCAAATTAAGTTCAGAAAACTTTAAAGTACTTTTTAATGGTAGAACTTTAGCAGTAAGAATTTCCTTATTTCTTACTTTGTTTCATGCGTTAAATATTAACTTCAATTTTGTAGGAATTGGGAATTATAACAAATAGCACTTACACTTGCCAATTGAGGGCATGTCAGCAGTAACACATCTCAAACATCTTTAAAATGACAAATATATTTCCTCAGCATAAGCATTAGAATGTGAAGAAATATTCCAATAAGAATAAAATGTCCAAAATCTATTTAATTTTGAAACCAAAAATTTGGGACACCATAATAGAAGAATTCATCATATTCCCATTAAAATTTGTATTCATGGGGGAATTCAAAATGTGATTTGCTAAATTTTGATTTAGTATTCTCTAGAGTAGGAGAGATGTGAGGAAATTGTAGTAAACTGTTAAAAACTGCCAAGTTCTGTTGTGTTTAAATATGATTTAAAATGTTTAGGAAAAAATTTTAAAGTTTTGTAAGAAGTGGGAGGCAAGTTGCAAAACACTGAAAGAGGTTAGCCAGGAAACTCCAACTAAAATAATGCATGTGTCCCAGATACACCGTGAACACCCAGAAGCTTCAGTGATGGTAGTTTTTCATCTGCCTCCTTCTACGTGTCCAGAGATGCAACTGTATTTACCGGATGGAACAGAGAAGCAAGGTGACACAGAATCTTAGAATCTTAGAATAACGTCCCCATGGGCAGCTAGAATGGTCAGAACTTTTCCTTCATTTTCCCCAAGTACAGCTTGAGGAAAGACAGGGATTTGAGGCTCTTGATAATAAGCTTCCTTGTGGGATAGTCACTATCTCACTACTGACACACAAAACCCAACACCAACAACTTACAGGGGGAAACATTTATTTTTGGTTCACAGTTTGTAGAGGTTTCTAGCCACACATGGTCACCAGCATGATGGAAAAGCCTAGCATAGAGGAAAGCTGCTTGCATTCTGGCCCAGACTGAAGGGAGGTGCCGGGGAGGGAGGTACCCTTCTAGGCCAAGCCCTGCATGACCCATCTCTTCCCAGCAGAGCCCAGCTCCTAAGAGCGAGTCTGGTACAAGCCCCCATAATCCAACTCTTCTGAGTGTGTGAGGCTTTTGGGGAGCATCCAGAAATAAACTATAGCACCTTGTCTGGAGATATAGAAGAGAGAATTAAAAATATCCTCACTAAAATAATATTGGGAAAGTCAAAGAAGCAATGGTTGTCTTCTCTAATAAAGTTTCATGCTCCTAATTAAAAATTCTTCTTTAACATCAACAATCAAAGCAAAAACACAACAAATTCTCTGAACAAGAATGACCTGACAAATCATGCTTTGTGGAAATACTCAAGGCAATTGAAGACTGTTCTCTGTTTAGGCCAGAAAAGAAAAATGGAATCAATGAAGATAAAATGATGCCAAAATGATTGACCCATACCAACCTGGTAGGGTCAGCAATACATGTACCAATGACACATGTGCCCATGTTTCACAAGCAGTCTCACATCATTAAGGATTTATGTATAAAACAGTTTTGCCCCTACTGCTCAGTGGCTATGTTAGTTTCCCAGGAGTACAAAGACAATAAAGCATGAGATAGGTGTCTTAAAACACTCATTCCTTACCTAACAGACTGAGGCTACCTTAATGCAGTATCTCCTTTTGACATCTGCTCAGATTTAACTTCCAAATAGCACCACACTCACAGGTCCTGGGGGTTAGGGCTTCAACACACCCAGTAACATTTCTCTTTGTCATATCCCACTCTGATCCTACACTTTTTCAGGTCCTCATATTTGCCAGTACAATTTCACTCAGGTTTGTAATAGTCAATCTAGCTGATGTGACCTTTTGAAATCCAAATCTTACTCCTTCCACCCAGGTTATCCTGCAGCCTCCCAACTGAGAACGAGGAGTACTTCCCATTTTCTTCTCTTTTTCTCCAGATCCTATCTCTCTGGTGTTGAGTTAAAATAGATGAAAATGGACATTGCTTCCTCATATGTCTGCCGATGAGGAGTCTCTACACAATGGGTCAGACTAGTAAGTGACCATCCCACAAGAGCAACACAGATTCAGTGTATTCATGCAGTAGCCGTTTTCCCTGCGCACTGACGTCCCTATTGAGATTTAGTAGCATTTTCTGGGTGACGCTCAAATGGCAGGAATACTCTCATTTCCCTAATTGGCCAGTCTTCTTGCTCAGTGCCGTGTGGCCCCCAGCAAAAATGAAAGTCCATTTTCATCAATTTTCTATAGCTCTGTGGCAACGAGCAAAAATAAATAAATAAATAAATAAATAACATTTTCCCAAACTCCTTGGAAACAAAGAATTTGAAGTGGATAAACCTTGACCTCTATAGCAATCAAGGTAATTTGGCCGCGTGTTATATATTCCTCACTTCTTCCATGGTAACGGACAATGCAGCCACTAAATACTTTTTTTTTCTCCTAGCCTCTCCTACAGCATGTGGAGAAGAAATAAGAAGAATAAGAAATAAGAAGAAATAAAAATAAGAAATAATAAGAATAAGAAATAAGAAGATATGGGAGTATTGAGATAGTGTCCTATCTCCTAATGAAAAGAAGTACTTTTGACTGGTGCTGCCCTTTCCAATGTTTCTACCTCAAAAACAATCACACCATCTGAAGCGCAGTGGCTCTTAGACCACACAGTCCACCCATGAAAGACCAAAAGAGTCAACCCTGCTGTCACCCACCCACTGAACCGAGACCAACCGCAGCTTTCTTCCCAAAGTCTTCTCTGTTATATGAGGAAATTATCCTCACATCTGTGCAATGCACTAGTCTCTGGGTTCCCCGTTACACGAAACAAAGCCCTTCCAACTTGTTGCCATATGCTCTCTCCCCAGTGGGAATGCTCTCCGGATCCAAAAGAACTGTAAATGAGAACACACACAACAAGGAAGAAGTCATCAGACCCCTTCCTTCCAAGTTGAAACATCGTAAATCCAATACCCTTCTGAGGCATGAATTTAATTTTTATATCCACCGACCTAGTCAGTTCGACTCTCGAAACCAACCTTCAATGACCTGTTACTATATTTTCCTGAGTATGTTTATGACTGTTTTGGTTGGTTGTAACTGTTTAATGATAATAATAATCCAGGCCCTCTTACATCTTTATTATAGTGCAGGCTCCTGATGAGTACTTCCTTGGCCTGTCTGAACAAGAAATGAAATTATATAGACAATACAGACGGCATGATCATAGACATATAAAAGCCAGAATTATACAATTAAATAAACAAAAATATGCAAGAGTTATCTACCAGAACTTTAAAGATGTTTATCTTTGAGAAGTAGAGGCTTCTCAAAACTTAAATTATCTGTATTATTCATTTTTAGATAATTAATTTTTAAAATGAGATAATAAACTAAAAACAATGAATAAATAGTTAAAATTTTAGAGAATCCCACCTCAACTCCAAATATGAACATGATTTGTAAACTGCTCTTAGAAGTCAGGATGAAACTAAGACACCATGTGTTAATAATTTTCTATCTAACAAAAATGGGGCTTGTCCCTAGGGATTTTGTGGAGTGGACCATGAAAATCCCTGTACAGTTCTGCCCTCCATCCACGGGAGTCAAGCTGGCGACTGTCCTCGTGGCTCTTCCTTCGCTCACATACGTACCAGCCCCCTTGGGTCCTTCTGGTGCCAAGGTTCTTATCTTCACCGTTCTTGCCAATAGCTGAAGGAATCTCTTTGAAAAGTCACCTGGTTCTAATCTCTACAACTTGAAAAGCGAAGAACTGAAAGTCTTCTCATTTTCTATAATTTAGAAGCCAGGAAGTAGTATTGATAGCCTATGAATTTCTCAACCATGTCTTCTAAGAACTAGTGCTTTGAAATCTCTATTTTTAAATTTTTATTTCATAAAAATGCTATAGTGCTTCTACAAATATTTGATTTTAATTCATGTCTTGAAAAATACTGGAGTGCTTCTATAAATATTTGATTTTAATTTATGTTTTGAATCGTATATTTATGATTATGACAAAAACTCATGAAATAGTTTTTTTCAAAGCCTGAAAATATGGTTTCCACCTCAACCACCCAACCTACTCTATCCCCAGAAAAAAATTATGTTTGGCTATGAATTTTTTCATAAAGTTGAACACATGCAGATGTTATTTCAGTACTTTTTTCCCCAGTACTAGGGATTAAATATGTGTCCTCATATATGCTATGCAAGTAGGCTCCAGTAATTTATATCTCCAGACCCTGAATACATACTTTTTAAAATCTCTCACGTGAAAAAAAATGCTTATTATATACTCTCCAGCTTAGTTCACTTGGTAGAATATCTTGGGAACTATCCCAACTAGTAAATACAGACATATTCATTCTCTTAAATAACTATGTACTAACCTTAAGTATATGCATACCATAAATTATTTGATTCTATAATTTTGAACACTTAGATTGCTTCTAATTCTTGCTAATACATACTGTGTTATAATGAAAGTCATTCTACATGTGTATTCTGTGTACATATATGGGAAAAATCTCATAACATAATATATCAAAAGATTTGTACATTTTTAGTTTTTATTAACAAATTTGGTAAAATTTGTATCCAAAATTTCTATAAGGATATATTCTTATAAACAAGGACAACTTAGTACCTGTTTGCTCACATACTTGACAAACATTGTATTATCAACCTTTTTCAGTGTTTTTTGTATTGGCTGTGACATTAAGCTTAATCCTCAAGTTAATTTGCTTGGGAGTCACCTGGGAAATTAATAGATACAGTTCTAGGCCTGTCTGGGTGGACCATGGAGGTATTATCTTAGGGTCTATATCTGACCCCCGGCCCTTTCCTTTCCAGCACTGTGTCCTGTTCTGCTTGCAGCTACCATGAGCTAAGCAACCTTGCTCCCCCGTGCCCTTCTGCCATGAAGCTTCTGCTTCTGAGCCAGCTTAATGGACTGAACACTCCGAAATACTGAGCCAAATTAACACTCCCCACTTTAAGTTGTAGGTGTAAGGTATTATGTACTGCTAACAGGACAATTGGCCAATACTTTTGCCAACTTGAGTAGGGACAAATGAGAGTTTATTTTTAATTTGCATTTCTTTTAAGTATTTTTCAACTGTAATAAAAATCAATTCACAGTAAAAAAAAATGCTAAACTTTAACATATTATTTATCTCCAACCCAATAATTTATTCTGTGCAAACCTACAAATAAAGCCTTGCTAGCACTTTCTGTATGTACTTGAACTTGTGCTTTTAACATTTATCATTGATTTTACTATTCTTTTACATTTTTTCCCATTCACATTTGCAGACACCCATTCAATTGTGTTAGACAGAATATCACAGTGCTAACCAATCAGCCTCTATGCTCTCCTGTGCCATAGGGTAGATAAACATCTTAAGATAAAAGGTTTAGCTCCTACATTTGAATGATTTATCTGACTTAGATATGTGATAAACTCACATATTCTTCCATAATCTGCTTTACTTTTGTGTTTGTACATGATCTTTCATTTTTCAAAAATTGAATTCTAAGCAATTTATAATAGCAAAAATATGAAAATCAGCATGTGCCTGCCTCACAAGCACAAGGTCTTGAGTTCAATCCCCGTTACCAAAATATATATATATACCCATCTTAATACTCATCAGAAGATATTTAATTATATTAATTCCTTATCCACAAAATATATTGTTATGCCACATTAAAATCAGATATATCCAAATATGATGTGGTATTTTTCCAACATTTATTACGCAGTGAAACAACCAAAGTGCACAAAAATTTTACAGTATTACTTGTCTAATTCGATTGTCACTGGCCGATACTGATTGGCTCAGAAGAGCAAGACTTGCAGACTGGGAAACAGAGATGAACGAGAAATTTACTTCTCATCATACAAAATTTTTATGTAATTTTCACCATTATATATCTTATTTTTTAAAAATCCACTATGAACAGTGAAAGGATCTTCTGTATCTAGAGAATATTTAAAGATCTATTCTCTGCAAAATAAATTTCAAAAAATAAAGAGATTAAAATATAAGTGCAATCTGCCTATAAAATAAAGTGATACCTTACAGGTTATATCTTCTGCCAAGGATGCAGTGACAGGTCCACTTTACCCAAACAGTGAGCAAAACATCATCCATTTGAAGTTTATATTTTAAGTTGTTCCATCCTGGAAGTGAGAGGTTGAGGTGCCTGCACAATAGCATAACCACTCAGAGTTGGGAACATTTTATCTGTTTAGGCCAAAGACCAAAGTCTTCTCAAACAGGATGATGTGAATTCCAATGTCTCAGGCAATAGCTAGTGCCCAAGTGTCTGCTACCTGGCTATGACCCACTCTCTCAGAAAAGTGCAGAAGGCTCAGTAATATTTAACTGAACATGTCAAGGCCAAATATCTGACAAGCACAGTCCTCGGGAATATGTTTATGATGAGTTAAGTAGAAAAACAGTGCTCTGAGAAGCAGTCAGCTGTGCACAAAGCCTATGGAATTACAAGAAGCATAATATCATAGTCAATTGTTTATCCCAAGCATCCCAAATGAATAGGGACTGAAAAGTAGATATTCCTGTAGCACCCAAAAGTAACAAGTAATAACTGAAAACACCAAGAGGAAACAGAAACTGTACTTAAAAGCTAAAAGAATGACAAAAAATATAGGAGCCAATTTTTCACTGTGGCCAAAAAAACACATAATTTTTTTTTTTTTTTTTTTTTTTTTTTTTTGCTTTTGAGACAGGGTCTCGCTTTGTAGTTAGGCTGGCCCTGAGCTCACTATGGTGCCCAGGCAAGCCGCCGCGAACTCAGCAATCCTCCTGTCTCTGCCTCCCGAGTGCTGGGAACATAATATAAATTTTAATTGCACAGTATGATATTGTTAAATGTATGCACATTCTTGTACAAGAGATCTCTAGAACTTTTTCAATAGGCATAATTGAAACTCTCTACTCACTGAGAAACTCCCCACTCCCCTTTTCCTCAGCTCTTGGAAATTACCATTCTACTTTGTATTTCTATTAATCTCATTACTTTAGATATTGAAAACACCTGAAAACGTGTAGTATTTAGTTTTTTGTGATTAGTTTACTCCACTTAGCATCATGGCTTCAAGGTTCCCCCATAGTGTAACATACCCGAGATTTCTAGCTTTTTAAAGGTGAGTGGTATTGCCGGAGCAGAGATAGGAGAGTCTACAACAGCTACCTGCTTCCTGGGGTAGGGTCCAGGAGCTGCTCAGTCAGACCAGCTGGAAGCCACAGGACAAGAAGGGTCAAGGATGCAACACCCATCTGAAATCAAAAGTCTGCAAGCTCCCTGCTAAATCACAGGCACGAGTCTGCACTGGAAGGCTACAGGAACTGGACTCTGATGGCCAGGGAGGGTGTCCCTCTCAGTTTGTGGCCCTCCGTGCCAATTTGTCTCTAGAAACACCCCTCAGACTCACCAAGAAATGGTCTTTGTTAGTCTGCTAGGCCTTTCTTACTTTAGTCAAGTTGACATATCACAATTAACAGTCACCGACTTATATGAACATTTAAAAGATCCATGAACAAAGAACATCTATTTCTAAGTTTCTTCCTAAGTATTTTATTACTTTTATGCTATTGTAAATAAGATGGCTTCCTTAGTTTTTAAAAATTACTTATGGTTAGTGTAAAGATACAAAACTGCTTTTTTAGTGTCGATTTTTTAAGTTATAACTTCGTTCAGTTTGCTTGTTATTGAGCTTCAGGTTTGTCTATGTCACTTGTGAACAGAATAACTGTATTTCTTCATTGTGAACCTAAGTGTCCTTTATTTCTTTTCCTGACATGCTTACTTTGGCCAGGACTTCCAGCAGTGAGTGGGGTCATACATGTCTTGTCACAGTATTGGAGGAAAGACTCTGGTTCACCACTGGATGTGGCAGTAGCTTCTACTATAGATTGTTTAATACATTGCTTCTATTATTCTAAGTTAACCGCCTCCCATTCCTATTCTGTGACATTTTTCATCGTGAAAGTCGTTGAATTTTGACAGATGCTTTTCTATACCAAGATTATCTTTGCCCTTCATTCTATTAATGCTATATATTACTTTGACAAATTTTGATACAGTGAATCATCTTGCACCCCACAGATAAATCCCAGTGGGTTATGGTACATAATCTTCTCAATGTGCTACTGAGTTCAATATGCAGGTATTTTGGGGAGGGGTCTCACTTTGTAGTTCAGGCTGGCCCTGAGCTCATATGTAGCTCAGGCAAGCCTCAAACTCAGCAATCCTCCTGCCTCTGCCTCCCGACTATTGGGATTACAGGCGTGAGCCACCATGCCCGGCACTTTTGCAAGTATTTTTTTCAGAAATTTCGCATTAGGAATATTGGTTTATAATAGTGATCCTAAATTGTCAAGGAGGTTAAACAATATTCAACTTCTCTTTCAGAAGGCAAGAAAATGCATTATTGATTCTAAAACAGGGAGGAGTAAAAATGATCAAGATACAATGTGTATGTGTACAAATTCCCCAAGATTAACCTAAATATTAAATATCACAATCCTATACTAATAAAAAAATAGTTGACTTAAGGTTCAGTATTTAAAAGGAATACTTTCAGCGCCAAAGAAAGGTCCTCATAATGTTAGATTAATATGATATAATCATCTGGTATTCTCAGCACCATAGCTATTCACCTCTGCAATTCTAAGAATGTCACAGAACCAAGGCTGGCGGTATGTGGTTTTATACCTAATTTGTGTAAGATTAAGACAGCTGCGGATGGAAATGCATCATCTTTCCTTGTGGAACACTCACAGCTTGGACACAGCTCTTGACAGTGGTAAAAAAAAACTACCCTAAGACATCTACCTGCTTTGAGCTCTGCCCCTTTTGTAGCCCAGAGAGGTTTTGTGCACTTGTTCAGAAAGTATTAAATAGAAATTACCCATTACTACTTCCGTCTGAAATTGCAGAATCAATTTTGGAACACAAAGAAAAGCTTTTTTTTTTTTTAACTTTTGAAATGAACTCCTTTTTCCTCTCTTCATTTAACATTGTTTTGCTAATTTTTCTGTGTCTCTGCTGATGGTGTTTACTGTTCAGTTGCTAATGTGGTTTATGGTTTTTAAAGCTTTTAACCTTTCATCTCCAGTAATTCAAGTGGGTTTAAGAAACCTTTTTCACTTTCCTTATATCCAAAAATTGATCTTTAATCAAATGTTCTTTCAAATGGCCCAAGCATTTGTTACCTAAGGTGTGCTCAGAATCCAGACAGGCCTTCCTGTTCGGTCTCTTTAGACATTTCACAAGGGCTGGTCAGTGGGTTTTTTGTGTTTTTTTCCTCTTTCTTCCTCCTCTAGCTAGTGCTTTTTCTTCCTTCCTTTCTTCCTTTTCCACTTTTCTTTCTTTCCTTCTCTTTCCCTTCCTTCCCTCTTTTTGTCCCCCTTTCCCCGCTGTCCTTTCTGAAGGTATGTTGAGATGATAGAGGGATGGTGACCCGTGAGATTTGGACTCTGAATAGTATGGCCATGAGGAAAAGGTATATTTCAAGTCATATTTTTTTCTGCTTGTCTTTATTATTTTTCCTTTGATTGGCTTTTTGCTTTTTAATGAGTTCAATAGTTTACACCTAATTTTCAAAGCCTGAGATACCTGATGTTTTCACCTGATTACTCACATTTCTCTTCACCCAGGCAATCTTCATTACAATTTGTGGTGGAAATTTTAGATATGAAGTTATTTCTTTTCAGGGCAAACAGCCTGAAAACCTTGATTATCCTCTTAGCCTTCAAAAAAATCTCAGTGCACCAAAATTGAATCCAATTTAAATTCCTTTGTATGACAAATTCTTCAGTGATAAAATAATATAATCCTATTTTCAATGATATAGAAGTTATGGAAATACTTTTCTACCATATATCTCCTATTAAAAAATCTTTTCTCCAGAATTTTGTAGCAATTTGTTCAAATATAACATCCTTGGATGTTTCTCTGGATTTTAATTATATCAATCTTTTTATAAAGTGATTTTGAGGTAGAGCCTGGCACATTCCATTCACACACTGCAGTGATTAATTCCCATTGCTGCTCAGTCACTTGTTACTTTATTTTTAGGGGCAAATTTATAGCAAGTCCTGGATCACATGTACAATGGCATTTGAAGTATCTGCAGCTGCTTACATAGCAGAAGTTCCAAGCTGCATTCCTGTTGTGAATCATAGGTTTGTGAGGACAGTACCACAAGTAGCCAAAAAAAATTATATATATATATATATATATATATATATATATATATATATATATATATATATATATATATTCTTGTGGAAGTGGGCATGCACTTATGCATAAATAGACAAATCTCTAAAGGATTTCTAGCATGCAAAATAGGGAGCATCTTTTAAAAGTCTTATCAGTGAGAGAGTCACCTTCAGAGAATACTACATACATCCACTCAAAAATACTCTTGATTTATGAACCTTTGATATTCCTAATTATATATGCAAATATATACATCTAAGTAACAAACAAACATGCATTTGTGTACATGTCAAATACATGACCTAATAGATTCTTGTCAGTTTTAAAATTCTATGATACAAGGAAAGATAGCCTCTCCAAATAAATAATGCTGGAAGAACTGGGTTTCAACCTGCCAAAGATTAAAACTAGACCTACATCTTTCACCACACACTAAACTGAAATCAAAGTGGATTACAAACCTAAATATTAAAACAGAAACACTAAACCTGCTGGAAGACAGGTTTTATAAAATTCTTGGAGATACTGGCTTAAGGAAAGACTTTATGAACAAAACCTGAGTAGCTGGGGAACTAGCAGAAAGAATCAACAGCCAGGATCTCATCTTAT
>PVIC010007802.1:22942-49996 GCA_004025085.1 Thryonomys swinderianus | reverse complement strand
GGAGGGCTTTGCCGCGGCCGCTGGGGCTCGGTGTGTGGTTGTCAGAGGAGGGGCCCGCGCGGGGGCGGACCCGGCCGTGTCAGCCGCGTCAGCGCGATGCTAGCTTTGGTCTCAGGGGGGTCTACCGAGGGCCCAGGCCTCTCTCAGGACCTGGGAGCCTGGCGTGCGGTGCAGTTGGCTCAGCCAGACCTGGATTCGCCATCATGTGTGGACTACTATCTGGTCTGGAATTTCTAAGGAATGTGCACACTAATTGGGTAAGAACTGTAATTCTGGGATCGCCCTATGTGTTCACCATCACTCTAGTGTGTGGGGCCCTTGTTCTCTTCCACCCTTTACTGAATAATATTCACATAGCACATCGTAACACCGTCTTCTTGGCTGAGGCCCTCGAGTCAAAGGCAATGGGGAAACGTGGGTGTTGTTGAAGCCTGGCTAAGCAGGGTGTACCACAGCACAGTCCAGGAGCTCACTTATACGATGTCATTAGGCCGTTACACACAATGCCTGTCTTGGTGTGTAGAGCCCTCTAATTGGTCAGGACCAGATTGTCTGCTGATCACCCCATGTCCTGACTCTCCAGGCCTTAGCCAATAGACAGGTTACCTGTAAGGCTTCTTCCTATGCCTACCCCCAACTACCTGTTCAATAAAAACAAGTGATTCTCTGAATTCATCACCAGAGCCTCACCCTCCAGCAGGGAAGTGAAGAGGTAGGGCCTTCAGGGAGGAATGTTACTGGAATGATACGATATAAGGGTCATTGTGGTTGGTCCGGGTCAAAGATACTAACACACACACCAACCACAATGACCCTTATATATCGCATCATTCCAGTAACATTCCTCATTTCTGTGTGTAATCGTACCAGAATGGTTTTAACTCTTTTTCTTAAGCAATTCTGGATGCTAGAACAAATTGCTTTAGACAGGGGCCGGAGGGTTAGCTCAGTGGTTCTGGCGCCTGCCTTGCAAGTGCAAGATCCTGAGTTCGATCCCTGGTAACCACATACAATGCTGGGTGTGGAGACTCATGCCCACCAGCAATCAATACCACATACCACAGTGCCAGGCGTGATGGCTCACGCCTGTCATCCCAGCACTCGGGAGGCAGAGGCAGGAGGATTGCTGATTGGAGGCTTGCCTGGACTACATAGTGAGCTCAGAGCCACCCTGAACTACAAAGCGAGACCCTGTCTCAAAAAGAAAAGAAAAAAAAATGCTTTAGACAGGGTAATTTATAATCAGTAAAAACTTACCACACTTTGGGAGGCTGGGGATTCCAAGATTAAGTCAGTGGCAGATTCAGTGTCTAGTGAAGGCTCTTCCCCAGGGTCCTGAGACAACATTGGCCTTACATGATGCAAGGTGAAAGGGCAAAATGCACCAAGGTGCGACATTTCCTTCTCTTAGGAGTGTGCTAACCCATTCTCAAAGGAGGAGCCCTAGTGGCATCATCCCTCCCTGAAGGTCCTACCTCTTCACGTCCTTGCTGGAGCCTGAAGTTCCAACAGAGGAGTTTTGGAGGTACACACATTCAGAGCACAGAGACATCCACATTTCCACCAACATCCTATACATGATTATGTGTGTGTTCTCTTTGCTGAAGGAAGTTTCCTCTAGCTATCCTTTCTTCCTTAATAATAGACATCATGAGAGTTCAATCTGCATTGTAATTTATCCAATTGCAGGAGGAGATTCCACCTTTAACTGTCGGCAATATCAGGCCTGGGGCTGCAGAAGATTAGGGTTTCCTTCAGAGCCCACAGAGAGTTTTTCAGGACAAGTATTTCACTCCTGAACTGGCAGTAATCTCTGGGCTCATCATTTTTCTTTTCATCCTTTTTTCACCCAGGAACATTAACAGTAAAGAGCAGACTTACTACATTCTTTAGATTTTTCAAAAATGTTCAGAAACATCATTGCACAATTACCTTGTCCTTTGCTTTTTATAAAGGTTGATTAGGAGCATATAGTGGAGATATTTTGTATGTATCTATTGTTAGATAACACCATGGACTACAATTACTCTTTTTATTACTGAAAATACAGCCATTGGTATCTTTAAATATAATCACTATAATCATACCTGGGTAGTAAGTACAGTCTGATCCCTGCTACCTCTGAGCACATTTACAAAGTATATCTGGGCAACATTCCATTATGAAATTAATTGTTAATAGGACAGTGATACTTTCACCATGCTCTATTAGTTGACTAAGACAAGAGGCCCAGGCTCCTACTGTAGCCTGGATGTGGACTGTCTCCCAAAGGCCCAGGTGTTAGAGTTCTGCTCACTTGCTTGGTGCTGTTGGGAGGCTGTAGAGACTTTTGAGATAAACTTTGTGGGAAGTCTCATGGTCCCTGCAGTCATGTCCTTGAAGGGAACAGTGGAGTTCCAGCCTCTTTCATTTATTTCTTTTGGTCCCAGCATCATCAGGTGAGCAGGTTTTCTTCCCACATGCTCCCAGCCGTGAAGTTCTGCTTTGACAAAGGTCTAAAAGCAGCAGGGCCAATTGATCACAGGTTGAAACTTTGAAAACCATGAGCCAAAGAAAACTCTTATAAGTTGATATCTTGTTTTTTTTTTAAAATTTGAATCTTTATTGGTATCTACACACATCATGATCACACACAATATTGAAAATTTGTACCAGAATATGACTCAATTTAATTCTCATTTTTTCCCGTTCTCCCACCCATTCCTATATACAAAAGCTTTGTTTCCCTTTTTTAATTACCATCATATCTTTTCTTCCCCTTGTTTCTTACCCCTACATCCCATTTCCCTTTGAATATGTACTGTTTCACAATATCTACCATATATTCTAGAGTTTATTTACATCTTCAGTTTCTCATACCAGTTCAGGTATTTGTTTTATAGTAATAGGAAGGTGACCAACACAGATCGTCCTTTGACAAAGTGTGGTCAGCAGGATTTCATAGGAGTACAAATAGTATCTTGGAGATACTGCTATTGGCTGGTTTGTGTACTCCACCCATTTTATATTTTGAAGTTCTTGCCCCTATTGCCTCAACCTGTGACTGTATTTAGAAATAGAATCTTTAAGTGAGAATTAAGTTAAAATGAGGTCCTTAGGCTGAGTCCTAAACTGATATGACTGTCATCCCTCCAAGAGGAGGAAATGTGGACACACGTGTACACATGAAGAAACATGGAAGATATGGCTATCTTAGTAGTTATTTTTCTTGTCACTAGGACAACACTACCTGACACCACAACTTAAGGGATGAGAGGTTTCTTATGGTTTGTGTTTCAGTCCAGAGGCAGCTGGCTCCAAGGCAGGACAGTGTGCATAGGGGCACCACGAGGACAGCTGCTTAGCCATGGCGTCCAGGAAGCAGAGGGAATCCAGGGAGTAGCTGCACAGGGAGACGAACCCTTCCAGGGCACACCAGGCCCCCCCCCCCCACTGCACCAGGCCCTGCCTCCCAAAAGCCAGCCAGCTATCTGGCCCACATGACCCAATCACCTTCCAAACACATGCGGTTTGGGGAACATTTTAGATCTAAACCATAACAATGGCTCTCTACAAGCCAAAGAGTGAGTTTTAAACAGAACTCATCCTGCTGACACCTTGCTCTTAGACTTCCAGCTCCCAGACTGAAGAAAAGGAGTTAGACTATTCTGGGAAAACAACCACTGAACTGTGAAATTGAAAGATCTGACTCAGTGTCTCTGACATGTCAAGTGTTCAGGCTGATTCTTCCAGAGATGAGGACTTTAGATATCCAAAGAAGTCTCAGCCCAGGATGTCTAATTTTGCCTCTAAACTACCTAGACAATACTTTCTCTGTGGGTGTCTGCTGTATTATATTTGTTACCTTTTGCTGGTTCCCTTTCTTTTTCTCCTTTCCTCTTGGAAATGTTCCTTCTCCTTTCAAAAGTGAGAGCACAGAGTCAGCTGTCACTTTGGAGCACTCAGTGCTGGTCCTGGTGGGAAGCAGTAACAGCATTTCTGTGGACGGCACTTTTCCATGTGCAGATATTCTGAGCACAGGGTACCACGGTGAGTCATATTGGGGTGTATTCAAGTAGACACAGAGTTCTGTGTGTTCACTGTGCACCTGGTACGGTGTAGCAGGAGGGAGATGCAGAGACAGATGAGATGCTACGCCCACCCTTTACAGGTGCAAGGAGCCTAAGTGTCACAAAGCAATCTGCTGATAATGAGAAATGAAATAATGTGGTGCTGGAATTCCTTGGCAGGAGAACTAAAGGAGTCCCTTGGTGATGGGTGAGACACAGGTATCCTCTGCTCACAATTTCTGCATATATTTTCCTGTGTGACCCCTGATGTATCTGCCCTATCACAGTGCACCAGTGTAGGGAAGAAGCATGGAGAAAAATAAAAGCATACACCTTTCTCTGGAACCAGAATCCCTTGTGTTTTTTGAGATCACTCTCAGTTTTGTAATTTAATAATTTAAGAAGTTCTCCACAATGTTCTGGGCACTTGACAGGGCATAAAAAAACACATTCTCTTTCCCAGTGCACTGCATGCTACAATTTAGAGGAAATGGGAAACACTGCAAACAAAGACCTGGGTAGAGGCAGGGATTGTGCTGGAGAGCAGAGAAGTGGGAGGGAAGGCAGCTGAGAGTGAGGGTATTGTGTGCCAGAGTGAGGCTTGCAGGAGGGGAAAGAAAGCCAGTAATTTTTTAGGTTTGGAAAAGGAGTCAGGAGCTATTTCTTGGTTCATGAGCTTTGCTGTGGTTTGCATTTCCCCTCGGAAGGTTGATGGTGTGGGTGGATGGCAATTGTTTGATTGTAAAGTAGGGCAGCAATCGGTGAGTGGTTAATTTAGGAGTCGTTGGTCTGATAGAGCAGCCCATGTGTCCTTCTCCATGTGTGTGGAGGAAGAGCCAGCACTGCATTTACTGTTTGAACTGACTCTCCAGAGCAGATCTCAGAAGCTCCATTTTCCAGAAGATATAGATTTAGAGTTAACCTAACCTCGGTTGTACGGGGGCAGAGTTGGCATTTGAACTCAAGCTACCCTATGTACCTCCTGTCAGGGAATGGTTTGGGTTCTCTTCTTTATTTCTGTCTTTCAGTGCGCAAGAGAAGAGATTCAGTATTGCCAGTTGAATGGAGAGAGAAAGCACTCTTGTGCCTTCCTGTTGGCTTGACTGGCCCTGGCTTCCTCGGGGATGGTATCCTCGAGCTGTGCCCACGATGCGGAAGCAAGGGCAGCACGGCTGCCTGGTCCACTCCTACCTCAGGCTCTTGTTGGAAGATTTTCATGGTGTCAGTGGGTTACTATGGTGACTGATGACTGTCTGGGCCTTCTCAGATGCTTTTTGCTGGCAGACCATAGGGAGAGGCCCTTACTTGGCCTTTAGTGACCTTGGATTTGAGGCTTATGCAGAAAGCATATGAAGGATAGTGTCTCTGAGATATTTTTAAAGTAGAAAAATCTTTTTTTAAAAAATTAACTAACATGTCCTTCCCCTGAGGGTCTCCATTATAGGTATTTCTGTCTTGATGCTAAGTTCAGAAACAGCCCAGGAACCCTCTGCTCATTGTCTCAAGCAGAAGATGAAAAAGTAGCATAAAAGAAGCAAAGAGGTTTTCCTCTATTTTACAAGTGTCACAACAATGTGAAAAATACTTTTGTGTACCTTAAACCTTACCACAGATTTGGGAGAATACAGGTAACATGAGAACAAAGATTTCCACCCATTCTTTCTACTAGCAAAGAGCTTCCTGAGACAGAAAGGGATAGAAGATCTGGAGGAGAGTAAGGGTTCTCAGTAGTCCCTGAGCACAAGTGCCTCCAGAGCTCAAGAATCACTGGCTTCTCTTGAGCTCAGTGCCATAACTTACTAGTATCCACTCAGGCCCTAGTAAGCTGCTGAGCCACATGTGGCATGTTCTATATGATCATCCTTCCTGCTGTCTCCTAGTGGGAATTCTCCCATTGGTCCAGGAAGGGTGTCCCAAGCTTGATCTCTGAGACGCCTCAGTTCTCATTTAACTTATCCCATTTGTAAAATCTCAGTTTCCATTTCCAGTGAGGGTTTGATGGAGGGACTGACAGACTGTTTTGGATTTGGATGGGGTGAGAGCAACCAACCTCAAAGTGGATGAGGCTTTGCTCTCATTCCCTGTGCCATCTGGCTCAGCATGAGTTTTCCATGGATACTTTATAAGGAGCCACATTTTTTCAGGTAGGGTTGGCAGAGACCACCTCTCTGAGACACTGGCTCAGGTGTTTCTCTTGTGTGTTCTGGTCAGGCCCACAGAAATGTGCGGCAAAAGTAGCTTCCTGGCACAAGGGCTCCCATGTTTTATGTGGTTAAAATTCCATCTGTGCAAGCTCAGACATGACATGAGTGCCTTTCAGTTCTAGTTCTGCTCAGCCCTCCCATGGCTTAGGCATGGAACAAGGAAATGTCCCTCCCTCCCTCTCTGTCACGTACCCATCCCGCTGAACCAGAAGTCTCATCTGCCCCAGACTGCGTTCTAGGACAAGCTGCTGACCAACTTGGACAAGTTCATTATCCCTGCCAAGTACTTCCTGAGAGTCATTTGGGCTGCTGGAGGAGCCCTGCTGGCTGCTACATAAAGACTAGAAAAGGAAAAGACTGGCAAAGGGCAGGCTGTGCTTGCCAGACCTGCACAAGGTATTGGTCACACTGCCCAGGAATGGCGTCCAAGCTGGTGACTTTCTGGGAACTAAGAAAAAATAGCAGTTTCTGTTGTTATGGGTTGATTCCTAGAGGCCAGATCACCTGAGAAATAAACAGAGGAGACGGAGTGCACACTGGAGATGTGCCCCGCATGACCCTATGCAAGGAGGACCTTCTGCTGCTGAGCCTCAGCTCTTGGCCTCTTCTGGACTGTCCAAATGCCTAGCACTGCCTTCCCCAAGATATTAATGAGCCTTTTGGTACCCAAATGAAATGCCCGAGGTAGCTGATGTTATAAGGAGAAAAGGAGTCCCTTCCTTGCCTCCCGTCTTACCTCACAGTTTTGAACACTGAATTCCAGATGGCATAGCACAGGGTTGGTGGCTGCTCTTTGTCTATTATACCTCATGGCACAGATGGCAATTGTGGGTGTGTGGCAAACAATTATGTCTCCTAGGAACAGGGTAAGGGAGTGGCCAAACTCAGGTTTATATACCAATCTTTTCTCAATAATTACCTCCTGAGGAGATGCCCCCAGGAACCCAGCAACTTCCCTTTCGGGTCCTCTGTTTCCCAGTATTGCCACCCTGCAGACCAACCCCCGAATTTCAATAGACTCTTTGATGTGATTAAACATATCACATTTAAGTGACTATGAATGGCAACAACGTGTACAAAGACCACCACTGACTCAGCCTAAGTGAGCCCTTGGTCCCTAGAGCTACAAACATCACACGCAGCATTCTCTACGAGAAATTCCAGGGCCGTCCACAACACGTCATGACTGCTTATCAGAGTGGCCTCTTTCCCCTGCATCTGTTCTGGGAGAGGGAAGGAGAAAGGTTAAAGAAATGGAGATTCAGAGAAAGAAGGAGGGAGGGAAGGGAAAGTATGAGAGAGATAGGAAGAGAGAGAGGCAGAGAGAACATTTTCTGGGAGATTGTTGAGGGAAGATCATAGCACACTAAATGTAACAAATCAAGTTAGGTTTCGTAGTTCACAGAATACCAAGAAACCCTCAGAACAAGCTTAAAGTATGCAGCGTCAGCTTTAGTCCAAGTGTAACTCTTCGTGACGGCTACAAGCCCTCATTCTGAACTATTGTCTCCATCTTGCCTGGTGAAGTAAAATAGTCTCTAAGTACCTCTACAGCAGTGGTCCCCAATCTCTTTGGCATCTGGAAGAGATGTTCTGGAATTCATTTTTGCATAGACCAGGTGGCAGGGTGCTAGTTTCAGAGGCGCGTGGCAGCTGAACCCCTGGCTTGCACGGCGCACAGCCGGGCTCTTGCTTCCGTGAGAACTGAATGTGGCTGATCTGACAGAAGGGGAGGCTGAGACAGTGATTCAGGTGAAAGCCAGGCGGCAGGGGGTGGAAGCTGTGCTCCTCTTGTGACAGGGTCCCTGAAAGCCTGCGCACTGCTCAGTCCACACCCAGGGGCTGGGGACCCCTGCTGGCCGAGAAAGCAATACAACACGGCCGTTAAGAGCAGGAAGCTGCTAGGGCTAGGTCCGGGGTTGAGTGCCCGCTTCTCTAGTGACAAGCCCACCGCCCTCGGCAGGTGTAGGGAACTAAGGAGACAGAACTAGAAACTTGGTGGTTAAGTTCCAGTCTCCTGTAAGCCCATCAAGCGCAATGGGAATTCATTAATAAATAGATGGAAATAAAACATAGAGAAGAAGCTGAGCTTGGGCCTGATCCACGCTACTCTAGGTAGTAAGGACCAACCCCCACTCCAGCCACACCTTTTATTATGTGTATCTCAAGTAATAAAAGGCTTGCAGGGCAGGGCAGAGGTCTGCAGCAGTCCTGAGGGATTCTGTAGGTGAAGGTCCTGGTGTAGCTCTGCCCTGGAGCCTCATAGCGTCTGGGACCCCTGGGGTCTTTGTTGTTGCAGGAGGTGAAGATAAGAGTGAGTTCCCAGGTCCAGACGTGCTATGGCCCGTCTGCAGGCAGGAAGGCGACCCAGTCACAATTGTGCAAGAGGTCTTCTCCTAACATATCTTCTTTTCTTTTTATTTTATGCAAGTATGTTTTGTTTTGTTTTGTTTTGCAGGGGGTTGGGGAACAAGCACACCCAGCAATGGCGTATCTCTACCTGTTGTGAGGACCTATAATATGCTTCACTGGTTGTTTAAATGCTGGGCTATCTCTAACTGTGGTTAGGGGAGAGAGGGTGTAGGTTTCACCCAACTGCTTCAAGCTGAGAAGGGTCCATGTAGGGAGGACCGCAGACAGGGACCCCTTCTAGGGAGCTGACTTAATAGGCCTTAAATGAAAATCATACTGTAAATTAGCACCAAAACATAAGTTGTATCTGGTGAATTTTAGTAAAACAAAAAATGTCTAGCACCTCACTTGTTATTATCTGTATGATCAGTTGGAATTTGACCGTCCATGGTCAATAATGAACAAGTAAAAATAATTTTCCTCATAATTTTCTACTGGATGTTTAGAACCAAGTTACAGCGAGACCTATGTTAAATAAAATTAATCTCTTCCTAACAAAGTCAAGCAAATCTCCTCAGGCAGTATTTTGGAACCACGCAGAGTCCCTTGGCTCTCTGTCAGTGTCTGCCATCAGGCTTGCTGGCCCATGTTGCTTTGTGCAAAAGCAAGGGAGATTTTTTCCCTTCAAGTCACATTCCTTTGGCACACTGTTGTAAAACTGTGGGATCTCACTGGGAAGGTTCCCTCATGTCCTGGATCTTTAGTAGTTGTAGTTGACCTTGGAGGAGCACAGCCAAAATACTGGCTGCCTTTTTAGCCAGTTGCCTTCCTAGTTCTAAACTTTAGTTGTTAAACACTCAGGAGAGAAGATCAATAACATTAGCATACGCAATAGGAGCAGGGAACTCAATTATTATAAATCTGCCTGCATAATAAGCATTTAGGAGTGAAAATAAAGTTAGGAGACTATTATGGTTGCCAATCACAGTTGTTCTAGTGGCTTAATACCTATGTAATGTTAACAAAAAAGGCCTCAAGAGCTATACATAATATTTTAGTATGATAACTGTAGCATAATCCTTGTGATGCACTTAAATGTGTACCTAGTGCAAAATAGCCATTGTTAGACATGCCTTCTCTCCCAAAAATGTATGAAAAAGGCTCATATATAAATAGTTATCTTCTGAAAAAATGTCATCTAGGGAAAAAATATAACAGCTTATAAATATACCTGTTATTATAGGTGTCTGGAGCATAAGAGAAAGGCAGATGTCTGAATCAAAAGGTTAATACCATAAATGATATGTTGGAAGATCCCTCTGATTACAGAGCATAAATACATTGTGTACACCAGAAAAGCAGCAATAATAAGTACCACTTATATAATATAAAACTTTGTCGTCCAATGTAGTTTGGCACCAAACAATAATACACTTTTGTTTATCATCTCAAAGAAGTTAATCTTTTGAAGATGACCTATATAAACATATCATAATAATACACTTAAAATTCTACCAATATAAATATTTTACAACATTTTTAAAGCTTAAACCTTTGATGATGACTAATGCGACCAATTTGTAATAACACTGAGACAGTATTTGTTGGGGTATGTCTCCCATAGGTTGTGAAAATTATTTTTGGTCCTATTAATAAACAAAGACCAGAATAATTATGTTGTGGGCAGGTGGTCTCGTGTTCACCAAGGGGAGCCCCATTTAGTAATCTCCCAACTCCAAGGTTTCTGTTCATATAGTTTGACAAGCAAAAGGAAAGAATTTTTTATTTTTATAACTTGGAAAAACCAGATTGTGCCAATTAATATATTGTCTGTAGCTGATAGAACTTGTTTGGATTTTTGTAATTAAGGGAAAATACACAGTACTTTTATAAAATAAATCTGAACATCACTTTGATCAACTAGCAACTTAATGGAAAGAAGGACATGCCTATAATCTAATAATGTTTATCTGTAAGTCAACTTAATTATAGGTAGTTATCTTTTAAGAAAAAATTTCAAAGGATGAAAAGGAAAAAATATTTTGAGCTTAAAACAATTAGACATTGTATGATTGGATAAACAGATAAACAGACAAACATAAGACAATCTGTAAAATTAGAGTGCACCCAAATATATTTGGCCAAACTGAACTATAGTATCTCTTGTATAATTTTTAGGCTCTAATTGTACTTAAGACCAATCAAAAACTTTTCATAGGTCAATTAACAGAGATATCTTATGATTGGAATTAGGAGGAATGAAAGCACATTATAACTGTAAGGAACATTGTTAAATTACCCCATCCTCACAAACAATTTTTATTTTCTTATAGCTATTATGTAGATATATAATTTTAAAAAAAGAAAACCATGAATCAATGCATGTTCTCCCTGGGGGGTGGTGTCTTTATCCTGGACCCTGCTGTGGCTCTGTTGGTCATTGCGGGGGGGGGGGGGTCGCTCAGGCGCAGCCGCCCGCCCTTCTCTGCAGGGTGCTGCTGTCTGTTCTCAGAGATGGTGGCGGTTCCACCAGCGTGACCCTGGCTGCGTGTTCCAGGAGGGCAGCCACAGGCATCATCGGTATCTGTCAGCACACAAGCAAAACCTCTCCCCCCAAATGAGTGAGGCAGCAGGGCCACTCCATTTACCTGTCTGGACATAGTTCCAAAGGACTTGAGGTTTCTGAGTCTTAGCCGTGGCATCTATAGGCCGATGGAGCACAGCAGGCAGTTGTATGAAACCTGCTACAGGATTTTAAAAATTAAGTAAAAAAATAGCTAGCTCTAAACAGGTTTGTGGAGGCAGCTGACTTTCCCCTTCTGACTGTTTAAGTAATGGATTTCTGAGAGTGGCATGGGTGCTTTCTACTATGGTCTGTTCTTGTGAGTTATATGGAATACCAGTATTATGCTTCACACACCAAACAAGAATGAATTTTGGGATAAATTTACTAACATATGATGGACCATTATCAGTCTTAATGGTTTGGGCCACTCCCATGGCAGCAAAGGCAGACAAGCCATTTTATTGAACATGGTGTTCTTTCTCACCATGAGTGACACGTGGCATGTGTCATGTGTGAAAAGGCATCTATAGAAGCATGGACAAACCAAGATTTACAGAAAGAGGGGAACTGACCTACCTCCATCAGCCAAATCATGTTACTGGTCCTCTAGAGTTAGTTCTTTTGTGGGGAATGGGCCATGGAATCCGCTGGCAACTAGGACAGGCCATAGCTGTCTGTTGTGTGTGAGCTCGAGATAGTTGAAAATAATACTGTAGTGCCCTGAAGCTCTGATAGGAATAACCATGTGATTCCTTAGCCTGGTCAAAGGTAGCAAGAAGTCCTATAAGCCGATCCCACCTGTGAATTGCCATATGAAAGTGGTCCAGAAAGATTGGTTTGTGATCAAATATGTCCATTATGAAAGGGAGCAGTTCTTTGGGGTATGGCCTTTTGTAATCTTTAAAAAAAGTTTAATAATTTATGTTCCAAGGTAAAGCAGACCATAGCTCCTTCCTGTTTTTGGGCTAAAGCAACTGCATACAAGGAATCCTTTAAAATATTAGCGGCTGTGAAGCAACATCTTCAATCACAAGTAAAATGGCTAGCAACTGTGACCGCTGAGCAGAGAGCAGGGGTAGGTGATACAGAGCTAAGGCAATGCTTCAATCTGCAGCTTGGTCTTTAGAGGAGCCATCAGCGGAATAGGTGGAGGTGTCTTGTAATGGATGAAACTGAGTAACTTGTGGAGAGTAAATTCATGTTGCACAAAAAACTGAAATTAGGTTAGTGATTATCTGTGTGTCGCATGAAATCTGCAAAGGCTACTTGCCAATAAAAGCAGTTTGTAGCAGTAGCTGCATTTGACCCTTATCAAATGGGATAATGATGAAATGAGGATCAGTCCCAAATAATTGTTGGGTACGATTACATCCTAAGGAGACTACTTTTCCAGTTTTCTCCAGATATAACTGTAGGGATTTTACTAACTGTTTAGATTAAAAACAACCATTCTATGGGAAAAATCTGTTTCTCACAGCATTGCCCTATTAAACCTGTTGTGGAGGGGGATGTTAAGAACCAATACACTGGACAGTTAGAATAATATGAAAAACCTGTCGGTTATGTAGGGCTTGTGCTATTGTTTGTAACTCCTTTTATGCCTCTGGAGTTAACTCTTGAGGGGAATTAAGATCAGAATATCCCTGTAATATTTCATACAAATTCCACATTTGAAAAGTTGATATTCCTATTTTAGGTCTAATCCAATTAATATCACAATAATTTCTGAAAATAATTTAGCAGTTTTTTTTTTTTTTGAGACAGGGTCTCGCTTTGTAGTTCAGCCTGGCCCTGAGCTCACTGTGTAGCCCAGGCAAGCCTTGAATTTACAACAATTCTCCTGCCTCTGCCTCCCAAGTGCTGGGATTACAACCATGAGCCACCACGCTTGGCACTGTGGTATGAGGTACTGTGCTGGGATTATAGGCATAAGCCATCACTTCCGGCATTGTAGTATGTGGTACTGGACATCGAACTTGGGACCTTGTGTTTCTCAGGCAGATGCCAGAACCACTGAGCTAAAACCTGGCCTAATTTTCCAATTTATGTTTTTAATTTATCTGTCCTAAACTGTATTTTCTGTGGCTTCACAGATTGCTCTGTATAGCAAAGTACTCAGGTAAGTGTAAGGCTCAGATAGTTGGACCTTTTCAGGTGCTAAGTACAATCCAAAGTGCAGTAAGTCCTTCTTTGAAATAGCAAAGGCCTGTAAAAGTAGCTGTTGTATATTCACAGCGATTAATATGTCATTTACGTAATGTGTTAAATACACAGGAAATAATTTGCGAGTAGCTTGAAGAACCTGTGTTACAAAAAGGTGACACAACCTGGGACTGTTCAGCGTTCCTTGGGGTAACACAGCGCTTCGTAGGCGCTAAAATTTATACTTGGTACTGAAAGCAAACTGAGGTCTGTCACTTGGGCATAAAGGAATGTTGAAGAAGCAGTTTTTAAATCTGTACCTGGCCTCTTCTGGGGAACTGCCCTGGGTTTGGTAAGCCAGGTCACCGCGCCCCGGTCGGAGTGAGGCTCCCGTAACTGCCAGTAGGTCCTGAAGCAGACACCATCTGCCTGACTTTTTAGGGACTACAAAGACTTGTGTGTCCCAAGGGACTACCAGCTTCTCAGTGACCTCTGTTAAGTTGTTCTGATACAGTTGCTTCAAAATAGTTAATTTCCCCGGTGTTAGGGGCCAATGATTAACCCAGCTGGTATAATTTTAATTCCACTGTAAAGGCAAAGCTGCCTTTTTGATAGAGAGACTTTTTTAATAGCCCCAACTAAAAAACTTCGATCATATCCAATTCCAAAATGATCATCTGTGTCTGTTCTATAGGCTGCATTCTGCCCTGAAGCTGCTTCCTGAACCCTTTTCCTGGTTCATACCCCGTTTTATACGTCATTTGCTGAACTGGTGGAGTTTCATGGAGGCAAAGTAGTCCCTACAGCTCTCCTTTCTTCCGAGAAATCTCTGCCCCATAACTTTACAGTGTGGGAGCTATGTAAGGATGAACGTGTCCCAACTGACCATCAGGTCCTTCATAAGGCAAAGGGCGTGGAGCTTTGTAGAACCTGTTGAGTGACACCAAGGCTACCAATGAGGTTTTAACTCGTTTTTTACCTCAGGTTGGGGGCCAGAAGGGTATGAATAGGATGGATGCATCCACCTGTGTCCATTAACCCCGAAAAGAACTTGCTGTTCAATTTAATTTTGCACATGGGCCAATTTTTGGAAATCTCTTGGGTGAAATAAACCTCTTTTCAAGAAGTTTCTGGCTGAAGACCCCCTTGAGAATTTTTTAAGGCTAATATTGAATTTTCATTTAGGCAAGAACAATTGTGTGTCATGATCTCGTTCAGTTACCCAAAGTCCTGTGGCGCTAACAGGAACACACAATTCAGAGTTATAATCAGAATCAATAACAGTAGGAATAACAGTAATGCCTTCAAAGTTAGAGTTTCTTAAGTATCAAACCAGTTGTTCAGGTGGCAGAGGCCCATCAATTCTGTGGGGATAGATACAGGAGTCCCACCCCCAGCAGATGAATGCTAGTCCGACAGGCAAGTCCACTTTTGCTCTGGTAAATAGGGGTATAATCATTCTTCCAGTGTGTCCAGCTTCTGCTTGAGCCTGGGTTTAGTGTCTCTTTGCTGTTGAGAAATGGAAGAGAGTTAAGGAGGTGGGGGCGCTCTACAGAGATGGGCATCGTGTTCCAGGGACTGTCTGCCTTTTCTTTCTCCTCTCTCAGATCTGAGCTGATGGGAACATCATGGAAAGGTGAGATTAAGAAAATTAAGGAGTGTGCGTGCTGGTGTACAAAGTGGTGCTGTTTGCAGTGCAGATGGCATTTCCTTTCAGATTGTGGCCCTGCACATGGGGGACATTGGGAGAACATGGGGGCCACTTGTGGGCCATAGAGAAAGAATGAGAGTTTGTGGGCAGTTGTGGGAGGATCTTGGCATGAATTGACTTTTGCCACAAAAGAAACACGGCCTGAGCCATTTTCCATCCAAGCACCAAGGCAGAGAATGGTGTGGTAGGCTGGGCTGCTGGACGCCTCTGATGTCTAACTAAATAATGTGAACAGACTTTTGAGGGCATTGGCTTGACATGTATTCCAATAACATTTGTTGTTGTTGTTTATGAAAGACTTTCCAAGACTTTGTTTTCTTTCATTTGTTTCTTTCTTTTCTTTCCCTCTTTCTCTCTCTCTCCCTCTCCCTCTCCCTCCCCCCCCCTTTCTTGTTTTTTGAGACAGTGTCTTGCTTTGTAGTTCAGGCTGGCCATGGGCTCACTACAGCCTAGGCAAGCCTCAAACTCAGCAATCCTCTTGCTTCTGCCTCCCAAGTGCTGGGATGCCAGGCATGAGCCACCAGCCCAGCATTGTGGTATGTGGTTCTGATTGCTGGTGGGGGTGAATTGCCATGCCTGGCATTGTTACATGTGGTTACTGGGGTTTAAACTTAGGACCTTGTGCTTGCTAGGCAGATGGCACAAGCACTGAGCTAAATCTCTTGGCCAAGACTTTATTTTTTTAATACCAGTTTACCAACTCATTCCTTTATGTTTTGAAACCAAAGGTAGCCCCAGACTGTTAAGCGTTCAGTAATACCAAAACTTACAAGCTTAGTTCAATTATACCTAATTCCAAAAAGCTGCATTATATATTTTCCTCTTTTAATTGTGTTTTCATTCTCCATTCTGATTATAGCAAGTTATGCAAATTAATCTAGAGAAGAGATTTAATTTGATCAACTCTGGGTTTGCTTATGCTAATTTGAATATTAGCTGTCTTCTATGAAAGGCCAGAGAGAAGAAAGCCTGTGGCTGTGCACTTTGACCGGTTCCTGGTGCTGCCCTTGTAAATTGACCTTGTCAGGGCCATTGGATTGTTTATGGAGGTGGCTGGCTCATGATTTATGGTTCGTAAAACGGACAGCGAGAAAGAGAAAGAGTGAGAGAGTCTGTGCCGTGGATTCTGTGTTCAGTCAAAGCAGCTGAATTCTTTGCACTCCAGTCCTGGAAGAAGGATAAGGAGTCTGGCCTCTGGGGCAAAACCAGAGGCAAAGGGCAAGACACCTGGAGTTGTTGGCGGCCCGGGGGCAGTGAAACTTTCTCTAACTGGCACACAGGAAGGACAGGGCTGTGAACTCAGAGTTCTAGCTGATGAGGCACCGGGGAGGAGCTCGGAAATGTGGCTTCCCTGCAGTGGACCCCAAACAAAATCTTTCTCTCCTTGAAGGGGAAGTGTTGCTCTCCGGGGTGGCAGAAAAGCCTGGGAAGACTTTCCAGGGTGTCCATTGATGCAGGAAGTTCCCAGCCCCAGGTGCTGTCTGTCGTCCTGTAGAATGCTGAAGCAGCGCTCTTCCCAGGCAGAGCTGGCCAGCTCGAGAACTCAGTCTCTGCCACCCCGACTGGGTCAGGAAGAGAGTTTTATATTTCTGTTACTGCTGTTACCATGCCAGCCCAGAAGGAACATGATTGGCTGAGATGAAAAGCTTAACAATTATCGTTAAATACAGACAGCTGGCTGTGTTTTGATTAAAAGCCAGAATCAAGAATTCTGGCAATCCGGAATTTTGCATTGGCTGAAGCTTGTTTTTCTTTTTCTTCTTCTTCTTCTTTTTTTTTTTTAACCCCATTTCCTTAGCTGAAAGTCTTTTGGAATCTGTTCTTTTCCCTTACTATAGTTTCACGTGTTTAAAGCCTGGCAGAAGTCCTTGAAGGGGCATCGGCGTTCAGTACAGATAGTCACTGTGCTGCTCCGCGTGTGACACGGAATTCTGCTCTGCTTGGTGCACACGAGCACCAAAGACACGTATCAGTCTGGGAGCACAGGGTCCAGTTCTATGGTTCCCCTCTCACTTAATTGTTCATAATGTTTGAGAGAACAGATGGGATTAACTGCTCCTGGGGAGGCCCTGCTTGGAGCAGAGGTGTGTTTTGTTGCATTCAAGGCCACCTTGTGGATGGCGGCTGTATTAGAAATTGGACAGAAAGGACAGACTTCTTTGAAAAGTGAGGAGTATTGTCACTGTTAACTTTGGAATTCTTTTTTTTTTTTCTTTGAGACAGAGTCTCGCTTTGTAGTTCAGGCTGGCCCTGAGCTCAATATGTAGTCATGCTCATTCAGCAATCCTCCTGCCTCTGCCTCCTGAGTGCTGGGATGACAGGCGTGAGCCACCACGCCCGGCACTGTGGTATGTGGTATTGATATTGTATGTGGTTACCGGGGATTGAACTCAGGACTTTGTGCTTGGGAGGCAGGCGCCGGAACCACTGAGCTAAATCTCCAGCCCAACTTTGGAATTCTTGTTGTAATATCTGACTGTAACAACTACGACTAGTGTCCATTAGGGAAATGTTTCAAAAAATGTCCTATAATGAGAAAAACTAGTAACTGTGGTGAGTATGCAATTTATGAACCATTGTGAAATATATGAACTATTATACAACATGACTATGCTGAAAAATATTCTTGGAAAACGCAAAGGTAGTGGATACAATGTGCTCTTATTGTGAAGTGATAATGCTGTGAAGCTTACTTGTATCTCATTGTGTGTTGTACATATATATACATTTCAAAACGCTGCTATATGCAGTGAAAACATACAACTGTATTTGTCAGTATATGTAAAGAGAATGATTGCTCTTTCTTGCATACCCCTTTTATAACACAAATAACTAAATATTTGAAAAAAATATCTTTTCCTACAGTTTTGTTTTCTTTGGTTTCAGTTATGATCAGTCATTGTCTGAGAATAGTAGTATTTGTCTCGACTCTCTAAGGGAAAAGGGCTCACATTTACATAACTTTCATCATGGCATATTTTTATAACAGCCCTCGCAGCTAACACTTAATTTCGGTGTGTATTGTAGGAAAAAACAGTATATATGAGGTCAACAGTATTGGAAGGTAGGGGGCTTGGAACACATGTTGCTTGAATAAGAGCAACTATTGAATGAAAAGAGCATAGATTTTATAGTTTCTTATAAATCATCTGAATTTTCTTACAAGTCCTCTTGTGCTGGGGATGAGAAAGAGATGGGAAAGTACATGCTTTCCACCTATCTCAGAATCCAGCAGAATTCACTGCCCCTCCCCCACTCCCACTCCCCAGGGCCATGAGGCTTGGTGCAGAGAGGACATGACCTTGAGGAACGTGGTCCGCGGCCCTGCCTCAGGCTCTGGCTGCAGAAGGCGGGTCCTGGTGTGGAGTTTGCTGTGGATGCTGAGCAGATCCCAGCTTCTGCTGGGTGTAGGTCATGAGGCCCATAGCTGTGTGACCTGTGGTCAGCGTAGTCGTTCTCAGATCCTCTGATGCCCTCTGAAGGACACAAATTGCGGTTCCTCTGCAGACCTTGCACAGGCTCTGCGGCACCACTTTTATTCTGTCTTGTTCGCTACTCCTAGACCCGCCAGGACGGACTTGGCGATGTCTGCAGGACTTTTCCCTAAAGGCTGCAAGTAAGTCTGCGGGAACTGTCAGCTTTGCTGCCTCTGTGGCTCCAAGTGGCAGCAAAGGCCTGGTGCTCTGGGCACCGCGCGGCCTCGCCCTCTCCTGGGTTGCATTTCTTTAGGCCATCAGTAGTTAACCTGCAGTGAGCTTTGGAATCACCTGTGCTTTCTGAGTGTGCTCTAGTGTCTGCTCTGGAGATTACAAGTTATTTGTTCTGGGACGGGGTTTACATGATTCTGAAATCATCCTGTGTCTGAGGCTAGTTTAAATTGTATCCTGTTCTAATCCATCTTGTTGCTTTGCTCCATCAGACACATCATTGTGGGTAACGAGATGGCTGGGCAGGTCTGACAGGCAGGCTGGGGAAAGGACCAGCCAGGCTCACAGGCAAACAGGAACCAGCTGTGGGATGTTAGTTGTGCCTGACAGAAGACAGGAATCCCAGGGAGGGTTTACATGACAATTAACTGTATCTCAAAGATCGCCTTCCATCAAATCAAAGAGTCCATAGAGTACCCTGGACCTGCTGATGGCTTCAGCTTGAAGTTTTCAGTACTCTAATCAATACTTTGAGATGACATTTTTCTTGAATTTCTTTTAACACAGCACCTTCTACTTGTCCAAAAAATGCTCCGAGAACTCCAGCATATCAAGAGACACTAAGATTTTCAGATGCTTCTCTTGATTTACTTGACACAGTAAGACTATGCAAAGGTGGAAGCTTTCCACTGTTGGAGTGCAAACTTAGAGCATCCTCATGGTCTACAAGATAAAAACACTAAATTCCTAAAAAAAAAAAAAAGTATTAATTCTTCAAAAAATGTAGAAAAAAACCACCACTGAATTCCTGAGAAATAAACACTACAAAAGGGGAAGTTGTAAGTCATTAAACACACACTCTGTGAACACCTGTGATGTGTCCGCTGCAGCTCTTCATCATTTCCATGGCTGCTGAGAGGAGACGGACTTAATGCAACTGAGTGAATACACAAGACCATTTTGGTGCAGAGCCGTGCGGAGCAGGAACCATGTTGAGGGGCAGGGAGGGCTTGTTCCGTGCTCAGCTGGATTTCCCTGTAAGCACAGCAGTACAGGACCCGCCCGAGGCCACGAGGGAAAGGCTGGTGGTCACAGAGACACACGTGACAGGGCTGTGAAATCTTGCTCTGAAAGCAGGACATAGGGTTCATAGCAGTCGGCTGCTGGAGGAAGTTAAACTGGGGTGTGGTTGAAGATCTCAGGCATGTGGGTTAGGGATCTTGAGGAGACCGGTATACAGTCAGCAGCGTGGGCTGTAGTGGAAAGCCAGGACAGTGACGGCAAAACTCAGTAGGAAGGGTTGGGGGCCTGGAGCATCAGAACTGTTCTCTGTGAAACACTGGCAGGAATCTGAGTGGGAAAAGGACCCTAGAAGGGCCCTGGGGGCACTCAGGACTTCCTGTGCACAGCCTTAAGGACCTGCACAAATACTGCTAGCAACGGTCAGCAGTGGAGATGAGTGTGCAAGAAGAGTGCAGAACACGAAGTCGAACTCACTGCTTCTGCGGCCTGGTCTGCTCTTCTCTTTCTTGTGGTGCAAACTTCGAGGCCTTGGGGTCTTCTGCTCTCAGCGCTGAGCCAAGTGTCTGTGATCTGGGCATGTAGGCGCTTGAGATCTTCTAAGTTTCTGTCTGATAATTTTGACCTTGGGTTTTGATTTTCATTTTTGTCATGAGAGAAAGGTATTAAAGCTTTGAATCCAATTGATGTGGTAAATTAGTGGTTAATGATATTAAGATATTTTTCTTTCTGACCCTTTTGCAAGCATGACAGGTAATTTGCAGTTATATCCACGGAATAATTAAACAATTATGTGGAGGGGGAAGTGATGCTCACTGGGACCACACGCTCACAGCTGCGTCGGTGCTGGAGTCGCGGCCAGTCCATGCCTCGGTTGTCTTGCGCCACCGCAGACCATCCCGATTCGTGCTGGCTCCAGAGCGCAGGCGTTGCGTTGTGTGTCCCTGCTCTGGAGGTCGACGGGGTTCACGTCTCAGTTCACTCGGCAGTTTTTGTCTGCTTCTTAATCAGGCTCGCACTTTGCCCCTGGCATGTGGTTCTTGCCTTTTATGGTTCTTGCCTCTTGACTGCCTAGAAAGGGGGACAGCAAGGGCTGAAGGGAAAAATGACAGTCGACTTGTGTAATTCCAGAGCACATGGGGGACAGGAAGTCAGTGCCTCAGGTGGGCAAAGACGAGGCCCTTCCTGCCGCCACTGTTTGTCGGGAACACGCAATAATGGCAAGGAGCACTGCGTGACTTCGGAGGGAGGTTAGCTTGTGTTTGGCCTTCAGATGATGCATGTCTCACGCTGAGGAGGGTGGGAAGATGGGAGCAGCTCCCAGGCAACAGGTGGGCTCACAGCTGAAGCCAGTTCACCCCACCCCAGGTGGCCCTTTCTCTCTTGTTTCAGGACTGGGTTCTCGGGGAATAGGATGTCTTCATCTTGCCTTGAGCACCACAGAGTCACAGACTCCTGAGGCCTCAGCTGTGTCTGGGAGCCAGATGAAGTTGTTGTTTCCTTTTGCCTTAGCTAGCTATTGAGCAAGGTGATAGCCTTAGCCACCTACAGTAAGACTTTAACTATGAAATGATTTTCCCCCCAGATCTGGTAGAAATGCTCAAGAACTTGACTCATCTTGTATTTTCCATAAGAAACGATCTGTGTTTGCAGTCTGAAGCTTTCTCAGCCCCCCGCCCCCCTGCCCCTGGAAGAGGTTAGGGCTGGGCTTGTGGGCCTATGGCGTGTGTAGCCAGCTGTTTATTATCATTGAAAGCTCTGTCACTGAATTAGGGAATCAAAGACTACATTTTAAAATATTCCTATTTCCCTTTTTAACCCGAGTTAGTAGAGTTCTTTTAAAAAACTTCATAGAGCCGGGCGTGGTGGCTCATGCCTGTCCACCCAGCACTTGGGAGGCAGAGGCAGGAGGATTGCTGAGTTCGAGGCTTGCCTGGGCTCCATAGTGAGCTCAGGGCCAGCCTGAACTACAAAGCGAGACCCTGTCTCAAAAGAACAAAAACAAAAACTTCATAGATTTTCCTGTGTAACAAATTACAAATCCAGTTAATTGAACAAATGCCACATCCAGACGTCGCTTTGTGACAAGCACCTCTGTAACCGCAGCGAGAGTCAGATGCTGTGGGGCAGTCCCCATAGGCTTCCTGGAAGATGCACTGGCTGGCCAGGAAGGGCGCTGAGGCTCTGTTTTGACTTTTTCTGGGGTATTACAACTGTAGTTTTTATTTGAACTTGTCTCTGAGACTACATTTTGCTTGTACCAACCTGAATTTAGTGCTTAAGTCCATTTCTTCCTTTGAGAACATTGTCTTGTGTCCTGGATTCTCCATGTTTTCTAAATTCTGCTTCTGCACACTTTTTTTTTTTTTTTTTAAGACTGTCTCACTTTGTAATTCAGGCTGGCCCTGAGCTCACTATGTAGCCCAGGCAAGCCTCGAACTCAGCAATCCTCCTGCCTCTGCCTCCTGAGTGCTGGGATGACAGGCGTGAGCCACCACGCCCAGCACTGTGGTATGTGGTGCTGATTGCTGGTGGGAGTGAGTCACCATGCCCGGTATTGAACATGGTTACTGGGGTCTGAACCAGGGACCTTGCGCTTGTCAGGCAGGGGCCAGAACCACTGGGCTAAATCTCCTAATCCTCCTAAACAGTCTTTAAAATTTTCTTTTCTTCATTGTGGTTCAGGCTTCTTTTTTCTCATTTTCTTATAGGCACCTAGACAAAGCCAGGTGTCACTTTCAACATTCTTCTTGTGTGCCTTTCAGTACTCTGCAATTATCACAAACACCTGAGCTGCCAATTCACAGAGTGCGAAGTGCTGGGGATGTAGCTTGTGGGAGAGTCCTAGCATCAAAAATGAGAGGCCCAAGGGTCTGGGCAAAACCCCTCGGCCGGGGAACCAGGAAGAAACGAGCCTCCCCAGGAGGCCTTGGCTCTTAGTGCCCAAACATGTAGGCTGTTAACACAGAGCCTCAGGGTGACACTCAAGGGCCAAGTGACCTGGGTGGTGGCAGCATCTGGCAAACTTATTTATCTGTGCCACACAGCTGCAGACGTGCGTGCCCAGGTGGACAGCTTTGCTCACAAAACAAGGAACTGGAACCTTCTTCTTTGGTGGGGTTGACAAACCTCCCGCTTCTAGAACTTCCTGATTGCTTCTTCTGATTTACCCTTTACACTGAAGATACATTAATATTTACATGTAAAAAATTGATATTTAACTTTTTAGTGCTGATAATCGAGAGGAAGAACATACGTTAGATGTCTCTTTCTGTTGTCAGCAGTTCCTGGTAAAGGGTCAGAAAAACAGGGAGTGAGGCATGGAGCAAAGAGTTAATATTATTAGGACATTTTTTAACTGTTTACCACAGTGCTGGGCATGGGGGCTCATGCCTGTGATCCCAGCACTCAGGAAGCAGAGGCAGGAGGATTGCTGTGAGTTTGAGGCCAGCCTAGGCTACAGAGTGACATCAGAGGCAGTCTGACCTACAAAGTGAGACCGTGTCTAAAAAACAAAAAAATCAAACAACTCAGAATGACATAAAATTGAAAAAAATCTCTCAGCACACAATCCACCTTTTGCAAGAACTGAGCATTGAACCCGGTGTGGTGTGGACTTGTGTGTTCCCATCTGCTCAGGAGGCTAAGGCAAGGAGATTGTGTGAGGCCAGTTTGTGGCCACAGCAAGACCCTGTCTCAAAAATAAAAGAACAAAAAAACAGTGTCACTCTCCAGAGGCTTCAACTATCAACAACTTCTTGCGTGAGAGCTTTCCTGGGGTTGCCCCTGGAAAGTAATGCAGTCTTTTCAATACCTCTGTTTGATCTGCAGATTCAAACAGTACATGTTGTGCCCTCATGAGGAAACAGTTGTTCCAAAGGTCACTATGCATCGCAAGCCGTAAGGGTTTCTGAAACCACAAGTCACTGGCCCGCACGCCAGCACTTCCGGGGCCGCAGCCTTCCCCTCCCGGCAGAGTCCCAGCCGCGGTGCCCCTGTTGCTCTGCAGATCTTGTGCGGAGATCCACTGGCATGAGGAATAAGGGTTTTCTTGCTCACGCCACTTCCTCTTCCTCATCATTTCTCTACTAGTTTTTCACGTATGTGTTGTTTCTCGATTGATCAGTTTAAGGCGGTTTGCACGGACAGCCACAGCCACAAAAGGTGATGAAATATACAAATTATTTCAGTTTTATTATTTTGTCTCTATTGTAAGTGATGCCTTTAGGGAAACTTGTGATTAAACCACTCGATGTTATTATAGAGACGGCAATTACATTTTGATCTCCTATGTGGACACCATGCTAATCTGTTGGTAATTTAAGCCTTCTTAGTCATTCTAATGGTAAGACTGCACGTGTTAATACTTCTCACGGGTTCATTTCTGTTGCTGTCTCGCGTTTTCTCCGCTGATGACGCCCCCGAATAACACTTCCTGCCGACAGACCTTACGATAACCGGGCGCCGTCCCCTCCTCCCTTCCGGCTGGCCTCGCCCAGTGCAGCCCTCTCCTCGGAGGACGCGGCTTTTCTTTCAGGGTGCAGCGGGAGGGGCTTCTCGGCCTGACCCGCAGCAGCGCGGCCCTCAGGCCCGGTCCCTCCGCGGGGCACGTCCGGGCCCGGGCGTGGGGAGCAGAGTCCTCGGACCCGTCCGGCCTGCGCCTCGGGTCCCACAGGAGCCGTGGGCCGGACTGAAGCAGGCGGGCGGCGCAGGCCCCAGTCCGGCGGCTCCGAGGCCCGTGTGTCTCAGAAGCCAGCGGGGCTGGCGCGGCTGTGGCTGGACAGCTGGGCGCAGGCCGTGCCCCGCGGGGGGAGGCCGGGGCTCTAAGTGGACCACGCGTGGTGCGTAGCTCCGTGACTGCTGGCAGCACCTGCGGTCCCGAACCTGGCCCCACGATCGAGCCATCATTCCGTCAGCCGAAGTCCCTCGGGTGGTCCGGACTCGTCGGTGTGCGCTTAGGCCGGGGCGCATCCCGCGAGAAGCGAGAGGAGCATCTGCTTACCCGCTCACCAGTTTGAGAAATATTTGTATTTTTCCAGTTTTCAGGGATTAGAAAGGAAATGACTATTTGTCTACGTGATGTATGTGGATATATATTTTCTTTATTTGGCACAAATATCTAGGGGTAGAATTCCTGGACCATAGTGTAAGCTGGACTTTTACAGAGACAGTGAAGCTGTTTTCTTAAAAGTCATAGCATTTGCATTTCCATCAGCAAAACATGGTTTTTTTCCCCAGTTGCTTTACATCCTTTACATTTCTCATTATAATCAGTTTTAAAAGCTTTTTTAGTTATTATAGTGGGTATATTTTTAGTACTAGAAATGAAGCCCATGAGCTCATGCATGCTATGTAAATGGTCTTTCACTGACTTTGTCCCTGGCCCTTTTCTTTCTTTCTTTCTTTCTTTCTTTCTTTCTTTCTTTCTTTCTTTCTTTCTTTCTTTCTTTCTTTCTTTCTTTCTTTCTTTCTTTCTTTCTTTCTTTCCTTCCTTCCTTCCTTCCTTCCTTCCTTCCTTCTTTCTTTCTTTCTTTCTTTTTCTTTCTTTTCTTTCTTTCTTTCTTTTTTTTTGAGATAGGGTCTCACTTTGTAGTTCAGGCTGGCCCTGAGCTCACTGTGTAGCCCAGGCAAGCCTCAAACTCAGCAATCCTCCTGCCTCTGCCTCCTGAGTGCTGGGATGACAGGCGTGAGCCACCACATCCATCCAGCATTGTGGGGTGTGGTACTGATTGCTGGTGGGTGTGAGTCACCATGCCCAATATCATATTGTATGTGGTTACTGGGATCAAACCAGGGACTTTGTGCCTGCCAGGCAGGCATCAGAACCACTGAGCTAAATCTCCCGCTCTGTCATCAGCATTTTTGTTTTCATCAAATTCCTGGCACTTCACCATCATCATCTAGTCCATACCTGAATTCCAGAAAAATATACATGCACCTTAAATCCATTTAGATAAGTCACTCATTCCAATCTCACTTCAGGGCCAACATTCATTTAATGGAACAGGAGGAAAAGCAAAGGATGTTTGCTTTCTGACTAAAACTAAGTTTACCCTAATACCTACATCACATATCCCACTTGTCGAAATGGAAGTCCTTCAGCTATTGGATTGCAGCTCATAGAATGTGGCAGTGATCATGTACCATTACTTGAAGAAGTCCACGGGCATGCACTCACCTGTCTGGGGGCACACCAAGGTGGTTTATCTCAGGAGACTTCTGGGGAACAGCATGTTCTTTAGCTCCTTACATTCCCTGTGATATTCTCATACCTAACTATGGTCTTTATTGTATGTTCGTACATCAGGAGCCAGCTGCCCACGGTCTGGGCCCTTTTGATCTAGTTCAGTATTTATGATGTATTTTTCCATTTTTCTTAGTACATATTTGTGACTCAAAATGAGTATATTCATCATGGTGAGCTGATACACATACATATTGCATCTTAATTTTTACTTCCTTTCCCATCTCCTCCCTAACTTTTTCTTTTATCACTAGATCCTTTTACCATTTGCAAACGGTCTACCTCCCTGATTCCTATCATCTTCTGTTTTTCTCTTTAAATTATTTTTGCTTGGGGTTTTTCTTTTAGAGAAATCATGCAATATTTAATGTTCTATGTCTGACATACTTCTTTTAGCATTGTGGCCTCAGTGCATCCATTTTCCTACAAATGACTCAAAATTTTCCTCTTTAATGGCTGAATAGTGCTACTTGGTGTATAAGTACCACATTTTCTTTTTTCACGCATTTGTTAATGGAGTATAAGCCACTTCCAAAGTTTACATATTATGAGTTGTGCTGGTATAAACATGAGTGTGCTTGTATCGCGGTATATGATGTCTCCTAATTTTTTTTGTATTTTTTAATTGAATTCTTTATTGGTACAATTTATATACATCTCAAAATCACATATAACATTGGGAAATTTGTACCAGTATATGCCACAAGTTAATTCTCATTTTTACCCCTACCCACTCCCCCCTCCTCCCCCCTTTATACATGCTCTTTTATTTTCTTTCTGTATCATATTTATTCCTTCCCCTCATCACATTCCCACACCAAGTTTCCTATAGAAATATTCCACTCTATAAAAGCTGTCCTACTTTCTAGAACTCATTTGCATCTACAGGTGTTCATGCCAAAGAAAAGATCCGGGAATTATCTATCTGTGATCTATTGATTTCACTTATTAGTATATCCTCCAGATGTCTCCATTTGCACCTAAATGGATCGATCTTGTCATTCTTTATGACAGAGTAATACTCCATTTTGTAAAAAAACCACATCTTCTTTATCCACTCTCCAGTTGATGGACATTTGGGTTGTTTCCAAGATTGAGCTATCACGAACTGAGCTGCTA
>PVIC010007802.1:0-22842 GCA_004025085.1 Thryonomys swinderianus | reverse complement strand
TTAGCAGGCGCCTCCTCGGAAATACTTGTCTCCTAATTTTTGAGAAGACATTCAAAAAGGGTATAGGTGGGTCCAGTAGAATTTTATTTTAGTTTTTTGAACAATCTCCATACTTATTTCTATAGCAGTTGTATAGTGTGCATTTCCACCAACAACATGGAAAGGCTTCTTTTCCTCACAACCTTGCCAACATTTATTGTGTTTTGAGTTCTTGATGATAGTCATGTTACTGGAGTAAGTGGAATCTTAGTGTTGTTTTAATTTGTATATCTCTAATGGCCAGAGGTAATGCATTTTTTAAATATATTTGTTAGTGGGGCCAGAGATTTAGCTCAGTGGTTCCGGCGCCTGCCTCATAAGCGCAAGGTCCTAGTTTGATCCCCGGTAACCACATACAATGCTGGATGTGGTGACTCATGCCCACCAACAATCAATACCACATACCACAGTGTCAGGGGTGGTGGCTCACACTTGTAATCCCAGCACTCAGGAGGCAGAGGCAGGAGGATTGCTGAGTTCGAGGCTTGCCTGGGCTACATAGTGAGCTCAGGGCCAGCCTGAACTACAAAGCAAGACCCTGTCTCAAAAAGAAAATTATATATATTTGTTAGTTATTTTGTATTTCTTCTGAGAAGCACAGGTTCATTTCAATTGTTCATTTTATTCATTGGGTCTTTGATATTTGGGTGTCTAATTTTTTTTAATTCTTCATGTATTCTAGAGTTAGTCCCTTTGTTCATGGAGTTCCTGACAAATAATTTATTTTCCCATTCTGTAGGTTGTCTCTTCACTTGGTTGTTTCTTTTGTTGTGCAGAAGCATTTTAAATTGTTATCACCCCAAGTATTGGTTTGTGATATAATTTCTTGCTTATTTGTTTGAGACAGGGCCTCACTTTGTAGTTCAGGCTGGCTCTGAGCTCACTATGGAGCCCAGGAAAGCCTTGAACTCAGCAATCCTCCTGCCTCTGCCTCCCGAGTGCTGGGATGACAGGTGTGAGCCACCACACCTGGCATTGTGGTATGTGGTTACCAGGGATTGAACCAGGGAGCTTGTGCTTGGTAAACAGGTACTGGAACCACTGAGTTAGCTCTCTGTCCCTTCATTTATTTTTTTAAAATTTGATTTTACTGGTACATTTTATATATACATTATGGTCAAATTTAACATTGAGGGTTATGTCAGTACGTGACATATCTTGATCGTGTCAAGATTGATAATTTTTTGTGTCATTGGAGTTCTGTTCAGAAAGTCCTCACCTACCCCAAAACATACGCTTTGTTTCTGTTTTTTCCCTTTTTACCATCAAATTCTGTCCTTTCCATCTTTGGTTTCCCCTGTCCACCATCCCAAGTTCTGCTTCTCCCTTGAACATTTTAGTCCATTTCACAGTACTTATTATACATTTTGGACAACATTTACACCTTTAGTTAACTATTGATGTCTGCTAGCACCTTCAGCCCGACTTGACTCCTCAGGATGGGGATTGTCGTTACACCGTTATTCCACTGAGGGGAGTCATTTCCACAGCAAAGATAGGACAGGCCTGAAATGCAAACACTAATGTTTAGGGATCCAGCAGCAACTTCACTGTATAAAGATGAAATCATATGACCAGGTCTCCAGATTCCCCAAAGAACCACATTATTATAATAATCGGAATCCATACTCATAAGTGAAATAAATAAGTCACAGATGTGTAAATACTGTTTTTTCTCTGGATTGAGAAAATGAAGATATAAATGAGTTCTAAAATGTAGGGTAGATATTATGAAATAGAAAATATTCAAAGGTAAAAAGTGAATGGGCTATTAAAGAAGAAAAAGAAAACATTTGATGTTAAAAAAGGAAACAAAGCTTCTATATATGGGGGTGGGGGGGTTGTAGGGTGGGTAGGGGAATGGGAAAAATGAGAATTGTGTCACATACTGCTACAAATTTTCAATGTCGAGTGTGATCATGATGTGTATATAAAGTGTACCAATAAAATCAATTAAAAAAATCAGAATAATGTTCAAAACATCAATATAAACAGTTGGCTGTGTTGAATTAAAATATAAATCTGTATAGCAGGGAAAGGTAGAAAACTTTCTTCCATGTCTCTTTCTTTTCTATTCAAAGATACCTGCACAGATAAATTTAGCTGTAGGAAGCAGTAGGATGAGAAAGCTTATTGAGGGCCTGCTATGTGCTCAGTGCACTGCCTTGCTGTCTCTTCACAGTGATCCTACAGTGTTGGAAATAGGCCTCGCCAGCCCCATGCCACAGATGAGAAATGGAGGTGCTTGGAGCTTGGCCAGCTACCCAGGGGAAGGCAGCATTCTCTGCTGCACCATGTTGCCTGTAGGTGTAAAGTTTGGGAGCCTTGGTGAATGGAGGAGAGAGGGGGGAGAGGGAGAGACCGAGGCACATGCACGGTGCCTGGAGCCCTAGGGAGAAGTGCCTTTGCCGGGCAGCCGAGAGGCAGTAGGAGATGGAGCAGGGCTCCACCCCAGGGCCGTCTGCGCAGGAGCAGGCCCCGCCTGTAAGGCTGCGCCTGTGGGCTGCCCAGGTCAGACCAGTACAGTACACAGTGGCTGGAAACCACTAGAGCAGGGGGAATACAGTCTGCCAAACAAACACCACACATCTGAGGAGAAGGAAAACTTGTATCAATATTTTAATACTAAATTTATTGAGATTAGCACATTACCTTTGGTCTCTGCAGTTACAAGAGCTGCTCAGAGTAGTGGCCATGAGCTTCTAGACATTTATTAGTACAGCAAACTGCTGCTTGGGAAACTGTGGTCACTGCGATTGCTGCGCACTCATTTCCGATTTCTTCTCTAAGGGCCACAGCGTGGTGGGTTTTCTGCAATGTATGACATCCTCTAGGTCCCCCAGATGAGGCTGACACCATCTGTTGAAAAGTCATCACGCTATTTTTCTTTTCCTGAAGTGTGTATATACATTTTTGATAGAATTTGAACAAAACTGTAATTTTCAAAGTACCTGACCACGTTGAGAAGAAGTCTGCCCACGGACACCACCTGGGCAAAGCGAGGCTGCTCCTCGGAGAACCCCTAGACTGCAGTGAGGAAGGAGGGGTGACACGGGGAGGCTCACGCACGCGCCCTCTCATCGAGGTGGGCAGGCCCACAAGACCCCCTTCCTCCCTCGCCCACCCACCTAACCGTAGGGCTGCAGTAGAGGCAGAGCCGGGAGACCCCAGGCCTGGGGGCTGCATGAACCCATCCATGGCTGTAGGATTTGCAGAGTTTATAGTGTCTGTGTGCTGCTGCCCTGTGAGCACGTAACAGGTTCGAGAGGTTTGTGTGCACACATCTGGGTCTTTCAGGGAGTGCTCTGTGCATCTCCTCTGTCCATACTTTGTATACTTAGAGGACACACATGTAGATGTATGTGCAGATGCAAGTGGAGATATATCTATTACATAACCAGGGTGTAATGTATCTCCAGATATTTCCATTGGAAAGCAACCCCTGAATGTTGGGGAGCCTCATACAGACCCATTTTTTCATCTTAGGAGAAGGAGCCAAGCATTTTTTGTATCATAGTGAACCTTCCATTAAGTCCATGTAAGAGGCTCTCATTAACCGCTGTAGTGATAACCAGCTACTGTAACTGTTATGTAGTCATATCTACCTGTTCCATAATGTATTCATGTTCAGAGCATCATATGGTACATAGTAAATACATATGTAATCTGTTGAATTAAAAATGAAAATAAAAAGTGCTTCTATGAGCAAAGGCTAGCATAGATATCTCAGAAATTTTGCTGACCTAGGATGTCTGTTTATCACACTGGTGCCTGAGGAGATGTCTGCTGTATATGAAAACTTTTCCTTTTCTTTCTTTCTTTTTTTTTTTTTCAGTACCAGAGATTGAACTTGGGCCCTTGTGTTTCCAAGGTAGGCATGGTACCATGTGAGCTAAATTCCCAGCCCTCTGCTGTATTTGATAGGCATCAATCTGTTTATGCGATCCTAGTGGATGCTTGCTAATTTTTGTTTTAAGTACTTACATGCTTCATTTAATCCTCACAACAGTCCTGGGGGAAGATGACACCACTTTACACATGAGGGTGTCGAGATAGCTGTGCAGTACTGGGCTGGCTCTGGAGTCAACTGTCTTATGCCTCCAGCCCCCTGGGATATTTGGGTAGTAGATCTTTTTTAAAAAATCATTTTATTGGTACATTATATATATGTTATGATCACATTCAACATTGAGAATTTGTACTTGTACATGAGACATCTTGATTCTTTTTTTCTCTTTCCCCTGCCCTCCCTATAACCCCCACCCCAATATACATAAACTTTGTTTCCTTTTTTCTTTTTTATTATCAAGTTTTTCTTTCTGTTCTTTACTTTCCCCTACCCACCCTTTCCCTTTTCCTTTTACCCATTTTCTTCCTATTTCACGTTACCTATCATACATTTTGACATTCATTTATGCCTTCAGTTTTTCATACTAGAGAAAAGATATGGTACTTATATATCTGTACCCTATTTATTTCACCTATGAGTATGTCCTCAAGGTATGTCCATTTGAATATGAGTGACTCAAATTTATCATTCTTTATGGCAGAGCAGTAGTCAATTTTATTTAACCCCCCCACACACATGTTCTTTATCCAATCTCTAGTTGGTGGCCATTAGGGCTGTTCTCAAGATTTAGCTATCACAAACTAAGCTGCTATAAACATGAGTATACATATATTACTGTGGTATGGTTCTTTTAATTCTTTTGTGTATATACCTAGCAGGGGAATAGCAGGGTCAAATGGGAACTCGAGTCCTAGTTTCTTAAGGAATCTCCACACTGAACTCCATAGTGGCTGCACTAGTCTACATTCTCACCAACAGTGGAGAAGTTTCCTTTCTTCCCACAGCCTCGCCAGTAGTTGTTGTTGGTTGATTTTATAGCAGCCATTCCTTGTGGAGTGAGATGGAATGTCAGTGTTGCTTTCATTTGTATCTCTAGAATGATAAGTGGTACTGAATATTTTTTCATATGTTTCTTAGCTGCCTTTATGTCTTCATCTGAAACATGTCTATTTCAGATGCCCTTTTTTGAATTCAGATGCCTCAAATTTGGGGTGGCTGTTTTTTTTTTTAAAGTTCTCTGTATACTCTGGATAGTAGTCCTTTGAGAAAAAGCTGGTAAAACTTCTTTTCCATATTATCAGTTATCTTTTCACTCTGCTGGTGGTTTCTCTTGCTGTGCAGAAGCTTTTTAGTAAGATGAGATCGAACTGTTGATTTTTTCTGCTAGTTTCCATGCTGCTGAGTTTTTGTTCATAAAGTCTTTTCCTAAGCTAATGTCTTCAAGAGTTCTTCCTAAACTGTTTTCCAGCAGGTGTAGTGTTTCTGTTTTAATATTTAGGTCTCTAATCTGCTTTGATTTTAGTTTGGTGCATGGAGAAAGAGATAGGTCTAGCTTTAATATTTGGAAAGTTGAAACCCACTTTTTGCAGCACCATTTGTTAAAGAGGCTGTCTTTCCTCCATTGAGGGGGTTTGACTTCTTTGTCAAAGATGAGGTGGCTTGGTATTGTTGTTTCTGGATCTTCTAGTCTCTTTCGGTGATCTTTGGGTCTGTTCTTTGCCAGTACTGTGCTGTTTTGATCACTGTGGCATTGTAGTATAGTTTCTTTTTTTCTTTTTCTTTTGGTACTGAGAATTGGATTTATAACCCCATGCTTGCAAGGCAGGCACCAGAACCACTGAGCTAAATCCTCGGGACCATTGTAGTATGGTTTCAGGTTGGAGATTGTGATACTGCCTGCCATGACCTTGTTACCTAGGATTGCTTTGGCTATTCTAAGTCTCTTGTGGTTCCAGATGAACTTTTAGATTATTTTCTCTAGATCTGTGAAATATGCTATTGGGATTTCAATCAGAATTGTATTGAATCTATTTAGTATTTTGGCAATATGGCCATTTTGACAATTCTGGTTCCTCCTACCAAGGAACAAAGGATGTGTTTCCATTTTCTGGTATCCTCTTCAATCTCCCTTTTCAGAATGCTGTAATTTCAGAGTAGAGATTTTTCACATCCTTTCTTAAATTGATTACTATATATTTCATTTTTTGGATGGCATTAGGAAAGGAATTAATCCCTGATTTTTCTTTCGGTGAGTTCATTGTTCATGTATGCAAAGGCTTTGGAGTTTTGAGTGTTGACCTCGTACCCAGCTACACTGCTAAATCTGGTGATTAAGTCTCGCAGTCTTTTGATAAAGTGTTTAGGATCTTCTGTATAGAGTATCATGTCATCAGCAAATAATGACAGTTTAAGTTCTTCCTTACCTATCCTTATTCCTTTTCTTTCTTTCTTTTGTCTAATTGCTGTGGCTGTTTCCAAAACTATATTGAAAAGGAGTGGAAATAGTGGACATCCTTGTTCCCAATTTCAGTGTGAAAAGTTTCAGTTTTTGACCATTATGATGCTGCTGGTTTGTTTCTCTTAAATAGCTTTTATCAATTTGGGGTAAAGACCATCTATTTCAATTTTCTGTAGAGTTTTAATCATGAATGGGTATTGGATTTTGTCAAACACTTTTTCTGCATCTATTGAGAAGACCATTTGGTTTTTGTGCTTGAGTCTGTTAATGTAGAATATTATGTTTATTGATTTATGTATGTTAATTCATCCTTGTATCCCTGGGATGAATCCACTTGGTCATGGTGTATGATCTTGATGATCCTCTGCATTCCGTTTGCCAGTGTCTTATTGCGGACTTTTGTATCAGTGTTAATTATGGAGATCAGCCTGTAGTCCTTTGTTGGTTGGGTCTTTCTCTGCTTTTGAAATCAGTGAAATAGCTGCTACCAGGAATGAATTTTGGCATATTCTTGCCCTGGATAGCAGTTCTTGACTCTATAGGAAAAGAGAACTGTCTGTGATTCAGAGGAGCTTGCAATGTGCCATCAGCTGCAACGTGAGTGAACGTGAAGAAAAATGACTCTGAGATACAAGAACCTTTGGAAGTGGGAGGGCTGCCTCTAAGACATGTTGAGATCCCAGCACAGAGGAAATGAAGTGCAGAGGGGGAGGTACAGGTGGGTGCCACGGAGCCCGAGGCGTGAGAGGGCCCCTGTCCTGGGAGGATGTGGAGGGCACGTGCACCGGGTATCGGGCCTTGCCACAGGAGGGGTGGGGCGGCCCTGCTGTGATCCTGTGTTCGCTCACTGCGCTCACCCCTCTCAGGTCTGGTCTGGGCCTGTGCGTTGCCCAGGGCCTGCTGTAGCTCAGTCCAATGAAGACTTGACCCTTGATGAGTTAATGCTGTTGGGAGCTGGGAGCCATCATGTGACCCATCTGGATGGTTTGCTGGAGAGACTGCGTGCTGAGGTTGTGAGAAGAGGGAGCCCTAGGCGTCCACAGAACACACGGAAGAGCTCAGTCAACAAGAAGAACAGAGTCTCAGGACCTGACTCCATCAGATGTCTCAGCAAGTGCCGTGTTAGAGTTTTCTGGTCAAGGCCCCGGATGTGTGAATTATGAAGTCCTTTTGTAGCGTCTATTCCCAGCAGACACTATGTGGAACAGAGACAGCCAACTTCTGCGCTGCTATTTCTAAGTATAGAATCAGGAGAACTGCAGAATTGGTTGTTGGCCTCAGCCAGCCACTAAATTTTGGATAGTTCATTTCATAGCAATTGAAAAGCAAAATAAATTGAAGTTTTTGTACTCCCAGGAGCTGCTGAGAAACTGAGGCTTCCTGGGTCACAGGCCTCACCACTGCACTGAACCCCAGTTCCATGGGTCCTGCGAGAGCCTCGCTCCGTCAGCATCCCACCTCCCACCTGTCAGTAACAAGCCACGGTGCCAGGGGTTGCTTTCATGCTTCCTGGTCTTGCTGTGGGGTGGCATTCTCTGACTGGGGAGAGGCCAGGCTGTGGGGTACGTGGCAGTGAATATGTCAGCGTGGTGGGTAGTGGTGGCCAGCTGTTCGGTTAAGGGTCATTCTGAATGTTTCTCTGGAAGTATTATCTAGACAGGTAAATGCTTACACTGGGGGATTTGAGAACCACACATTGCCCACCCTTTCACTGATGGGGCAGCCTCATTCTGTCGATGGCAATCTTTGTAGAGGAGAGACTGATGTCTCCCGCTGGGCTTTGCCCCATGCCAAGCAAGAAGGGCCCCTGCCAGGAGATTGTCTTTGCCCTCTCACTTTGTCTCTTCCCCGCCTGTCCAGCGCAGAGGTCCCCGCTAGAGTTTTGACTCGCCAAGACTCCACAATGGCACGAGCGTGTTTCTGAAAGCACACCTCTTTTTTCCTGTAGCTGCACACTCGTTTGGCTCTCTTTCTCTGAGAGCCCCAACCAGTGCAAGTGTAGGGCTCTTTGCACGTGATCTTGTGTTTTGAAGTGAGTAAGTTCAAGGGCCTCTGAGCTGGGCCAGTAGTGAGCAACTCCGTTACACATAGAACAGTGATTGAACTGGGAACTTGGGGCCCAGTTACTTTTCTGGCTCTGCTCCTCTGTGACTTTGGCAAAACCAGTCAACCTTCCTGGGCCTCTGTTTCATTATGGCAATAGCTCCCCAAAATTTCTCTAGTTTAAATGTGGTTATTAGGATAAAAACAATGGGGCCATTGTTACTGCACTAGTGAATGCTTAATCATGGTTCAGGTAAGAATCATATAATAAGCTCTTTTTTTTTTCAAGTAAAGAGTTTTAAAAGCAGTGTATTTTTTACTTCTTTCTGAAGTTTAAATTGAATGAGCTGAAGAAACTTGGATTCTTGGAAGTTACCATACTTAGTCAATTATCCAGCAATTTTAGCTGCACACCTGCTCACATTTACCTTTAGTGCTTGGTCTCAGAGCCAATAAAATTATAGCTTGCCCAGTTTGCCTTCATAATACATTGGTTGCTTTTAATAATAGATTTCTCCCAGGTGCCAGCATGCACAGGGAGCAGGGCCGTGAAGGTGACTTGAAGGGAAACCCCGACAGATTCTCTGCTACTATGAGGCCCGATCACAAGGAGCTGATGGTCCTTCCGTGCGACCTGTTTGCTTTCTTGCATTAATGTGCATTTGGGGACGTGGTTGTGGGCCTGCGCATGCACAGGGCCCTCATGCCTGTTGGGGTGAGGAGGTGTCTGGGATCCTGTGCTCCCTCTGCAGTCTGCATCTCAGTGTCTGCCGTGGGTGGCTGTTTCAAGGGACGACATAGCAACTGTGCCCCAGGCCCATGAGCAGAAGACTTTTCCAAAGCGGTGTGGACACAGACGCCTGGTTAACACCTCCCACATGCTTTTTTTTTTTTTTTTTTTTTTTTGAGACAGGGTCTCGCTTTGTAGTTCAGGCTGGCTCTGAGCTCACTATGTAGCCCTGGCAAGCCTCAAACTCAGCAATTCGCCTGTCTCTGCCTCCTGAGTGCTGGGATGACAGGCGTGAGCCACCACGCCCCGCACTGTGGTATGTGGTATTGATGGCTGGTGGGCGTGAGTCACCATGCCCAGCTTTGTATGTGATTACCAGGGATTGAACTCAGGACCTTGTGCTTGAGAGGCAGGTGCTGGAACCACCGAGCTAAATCTCCAGCCCTCCCACGTGCTTTTGCCTCCTCGGTTGATATCCTGCCCTGCCCCTTCTCGTGACAGACCCTGAGGGCACATGAGGTGTTGCTGCTTCAAGTGAAGTCGGTGAAGCGGAGAGGCTGGAGTAGTGGTCTGAGCTTAGAGACTGTGGGTTTAGTGGTTTTCAAACATCACCTTAGCAGAAGAGCCTTTTTGTTCCAAAGACAGAAGGGATGTAGACCCTGGGTGTCCGGGGCAGTTGCTGAAGAGAGGGGGTATGACTGGTCCCTCCGGGGTGTCGCTGAAACCTTCCCAGAGCCTCCAGGCCTCTCCGAGACCAGTAGCGTAGTCCAGCCGCTTGCTTTCACATAGGCGGACCCGGGGCTTCCCAGGAGCCCTCCGAGGGGCAGTGGGGTCTCCTGGGCGTTTCCTCTAGCCGCTTCCCTCTGAAGCTGTCCCCCACGCCGTCACTCTGCTTTCCCAGGACTGTGCTGCTGACGCATCTGAGCTCGTCTTTCCTGTTGTTCTTCGTGGTAGGTTGCTCCCCAGAGTCTCCCAAGTCGCGCTCTGTGCTCATCCCTTCCCGACGCGCTTTGCTCAGGAGTCGGCTGCCCGGGTTCTGGTCCCGAGTCCTTGTGTCTTGCTCTGTGATGCTGGGGAAGCTCCTTTCCTTACGGGGCCACAGTTCCCTGGTCGGGAAAATGGCAACTCTCACATGCGGGGTTGAGTCACATCCATTTCCTGACTTCGCTATTGTAACAAGTGACTACAAACATGAAGGCATCAAACAAGGAGAGTTTATTCTCCCGGTTCTGGAGACAGAAACCGGAGCTCCGTTCCTTTGAGCTGAAGTCAGGACACGCGCAGGCCCACGCTCCTTCCAGGGCTCTGGAGAGAAAGCCGCCTTGTTTGTCCCATCTTCTGGAGCTGCCAGTGTCTGGTCCGTCCCGTGTCCCTCCTGTCTGTCTCCTTGGTCACATTCGTGTTCCCTTCTGTGTGTCAAACCTCCTCTGCCTCCCTCTGTTAAGGACACTTGTGACTGTGTTCAGGGCCCCTGACGGGCCAGGACAGTCTGTCCCTCAAGGTCTTGAAGCAGACCTCCTGTGACACTCCACTGATTGTGCCGATCTGATTGGCTCAGCAGAGTTCTGGTGTGGAGACCAACCCATGGCGGGAAAGAGGGAGGAAAACTCACCTCTGTTTCCGTGAAGCAGCTGTAGCCTTCGCTTTCACCTTTGGTGCCCCCTCCTGGCTTCCAGTGCAGACTCCTGTCTCCAGCGCACTCTCTGGCCCGCTCCTGTGGCCTTCACCAGACACTGCAGTGAGCGCCAGGTCTCTAACTGGATCTCCCAGAGCTCCAGCATGCGGGCAGAACTTTGGCACTGCCCTGGGGCACCTACTGTGAGCCAGTTTTGCAGATTCTTCTGTATTCATGTATCTGCCTTAAATCTGTTTCTCTCGTAAGCACTTTCTCGTACACCTGTGAAGTCTCTGCTGTGTGAGGTAATATTTGCAGGTCCTGGAGATGAGGACCTAATCTATCTGGGGTCATGATTCAGCCTCCACACCAGCCAACCTCAGGGTTGTGACACTTAGGGGAACGTGACACATGCGAAAATGCATTTTTTTAGTTTATTTTTATCATTATTGGTACATTGTATGTACACATCACGATCACACTCAATATTGGGAATTTGTAATAGCACGTGACACGATTTAATTTTCATTTTTTTCCCATTCCCCTACCCACCCCACAACCCTCACCCCCTAAATACATAAGCTTTGTTTCACATTTTTATTAGCATCACATTTTTTCTATACCCCTCCTTACTCACTCCACCACGTTTCCCTTTGAATGTTTTCCATTTCACAATATCCATCATACATTCTAGAATTCATTAACATCTTCAGTTCAAAAGTGCATTTCTAATAGCAGAAAGTTAGCCAAAGTATGAAGGCATTGTTACTGCAGGAATGATATCTACCTCAGCTTCAGACTGTTTATTCACTAACAGAATCACAGAGAGAGGTAGACGGTGAAACTGACTGGGATTTACACAAGGCAAGTTAGACATGTCAGTTCTCTGAATTTGTTGAAGTACATGTTGGGTGCCGGGGCCCTTGCAAACGCTTGGGCTCCATTAGTAAATAAAGGGGTGAGATGCGTGCAGATGGGAGGGCGGAGTGAGGCCGACCCACATCTCTCCCCGAAGCGACGCTGCCCACCGGGCATACGGACCTGGGCTGTGCTGCACCGTGCTCTGTGATGGGCCATCCACTGACCACTCTCTGACCCTCTGCATTCACCCGCTCCTGTGTCAGTTCTTGACATCTTGTGTGCTTGACCTGATTCCATAGCCTACGGTGGCTGTGATGATTGATTTTTCTCCTTATCTGTCCTGTCTTTTCTTCTTTTGCACTTTATTCATTCTTTTGGTAGAAGCAGGGAGAGAGCATTTCACACCTTCACTTTGGCTCCTTTTGTTTGACTAAATGAACTGGGGAAAAGGCAATCATTATTGAATCAGTATGGGCTTAAAGTATTAAAAAATATGCAACATATATCCTGAGCCTCAACATCAAGATTAGTTTTTACCCTAGAAAGACAGGCCAATGGCAGTTCCCCTTCACAGCAGCAGATGTAGCTGCCATCATGTGAGATCGGAGTACTCCAAAAACTCGAGTTCTGCAAAGCCGAACACTAAAAACAGCAGGCCTTATTTTTATTTTTGCATCATGTTAGGTAACAAGTCAAAAGTTGTAATGAAACTACTAACACGGTCTAAAAGATGCAAAGTTTCTACAAAACAAATACTCCTAAAGTATGAACTCTAAAACAACCATGTGCCAGAAGGGGATGTAGGCCGGCAGGCCTGCTGAGTTCTGGGCTGGGCGTCACATCCTGTGCTTTTGGGAGACACAGCACGTGGCCAAACTGAGCAGAGGTTGGGGAGACTGGGCGTCCTGTACAGTATTGCGCTCCTCCATGGGGACAGCACTGAACCTGCTGGCACACTTGGCATTTTACCGTGTGTGATGATAGCACACTGGGACAAATCATAATTACTCCATGTAACTCTGGGGTTGTCCTTCCAATTATTTTGTTATTGATTAGTCACACGTGAGATATTTTGTGTTATAGAAACATGCGTCATGGTAGAATGAACCAGACTGTGTTTGTGTCCACTGTGAACCTTTGGGACCAACGTGAAGGGAACTGGCGAGGAGTCCTGGCAAGTTAGTAAGGACAGAGAGCTTTCATATCTTCTTTGTTCAAGTATTTTCACATAATTTTCTTTTCCCAAGAAGAGAAGCATATTATGTTTTTGTATTGACTTACACTAGCATTATAAGAGAAACCTTCCCTTTAAAAAAAAGTTTTAAATTTGTAAGCAAACATTTAAATAAGGTTAGTGAAAAGTTTCAGAATAAACGAATCCAGATTTCAATAAGGGAAGGATGTTTGCTTCCCATTTCTCTTGTTTTAGTCATTGTTGGCGAGGGAAATTGTTATCCTGAAGGCATCTAGATATTTTAGGAAAAATAAGATCATAAGCTTAGTTTTTTCTTCTTTTTAAAAGCTGTTTTGAGGCCTGGCAAAATCTCAAACATGTTTGCTGTTTTTACTTTAGTTTTTTGCTGAATGCTTTGTCCGTTAACTTCAGAATCTTAAGTGTAATTCAAGGGTGGCTTCATCTGCACAATGTGTTTCTGATTATTTATGTATAACTCAGCAAAATGATGCTTCATTAGAATTATTTATTTATTTTTTCATCTCTTTAATTTTCATTGAACCCCATGAATTTCTTTTTAAAATTTCCTTTCTTTGGTTTTGATTTAATGAATACCCTTTCCATGTATAATAAAGTATTTGCATTTTAAGGGGCTCAAATACTGTCAAGACATCAGTATCCCCGAGTGGGATGGGTCTGTTCCCTTGAGGAGTTCTGGAGTTGTTTCAGTGTTGGAAGTGGGGCTTTCATGTCATTTGCAACTTATTTTATTTCTTGACTTGCCTCTTTTTAGTAGTTCTTAAAGCTACAGTAATATGGTTGCTTTGGTATTTTAAGAAATGAGGGAACTGAAGAACTAGAAGAAATACCCTCCCTTTTTAGCCACTGCACTCTTTCACAAACATATAAACTGTACCTCCAGGGGTTACATTAAAAAGAACTAGTTTAAAAACAACAAGTAGAAGGAATCTGAAGTATTTTTCAGGGCTAAGAGAGTAACAGGCATATTTATGACCTGTCAGCCTTGAGATATCACCAAACTCTGCCAGGCAGCTGGGTCTGTTCCCTCCTTAATTCCTCCAAATGTCTTCTTTTATCTAGTTCAGCTTCATCCTTCCTTCCTATGGGAGCCTGCTCTGCTTTTCCATGTCTCATGGCCATGACAGCTTCTCAGGGACAGCTACAGCCCTGAAACTCTGTCCTCAGCAGGAGCCTGTGGGAGGACAGCTGGTCTCCGAGGAGAAGCAGGCGGGTCCGTGGCTCTTCCCAGGTCCGGATCCCTGTGGGGCTGACCAGCTGACGGCCTCCCTCTGCAGACAGCAGGGTTTGGGACTTGGCTCATGGGCATCAGCTGTCTACAGCAACTCCCCTGTCAGTTTACACAATTCTGGTAAAATTCAGGTGGAAACTGGGTTCTAGGGAAAAAACCCAAGAAGGGAAAAAAATGGGGAGCCAGTGTGAATTCTTTGCTGAAATTGATTACTTTGTCCAAAAAGGGCAGGCTCATATTTCCCCACCCACAGAACACGTTTATTTTGGACAACGCCTACACTCATACGCTAACATCTTGAATCATGACTGGTTTGATTTACATGTTCTTTCTCGCTTTAATTTATGATATGGTTTGCCGGGTTTAGGCCATATTTTCTTCAGCATTTAGCAATGCAGATTACTTCACTAAATAAAATTAATAACTTATTTGGCTTCTACATTCACTGCCTGGGGTTGGATGGGAGGTTGAGAAAAGCAAAAGGAATGCAATGATAAAAGACTCCACTGAAGGGTAGGATTTTATTTTTTAAAAGAGCAGCTCTATTATATTTTACATAGCAAATAATTTATCCCTTTAAAGTGTTTTTGTTTTTTGCTTTTTTTGGGTGGGTGTATTCACAAAGTTGGGCAACCTCTACCTAGCTCCAAAATATTTCATCACCACAAAAGAAACTCAGGTACTTCTATTTTCATCTCCCCTTAGGCCCCAATTAATTTGTAAGCACTAATGACTTTTATTTCTGTGGACATGCCTATTAAACATAGTTCACGTAATTGAGTAATACAAAGTATGGCTGTCTGGAGACTGGCTTCTTTTTCTTACTGTTTCCAAAGTTTGTGTTGTAGAGTTTGTTGTTTTTTGAGACTGGGTCTTGCTTTGTCGTTCAGGCTGGTCTTGAACTCACTATGCAACTCGGGCTGACTTTGAATTCATGGCTAGTCTCCTGTTTCTGCCTCCTAAATCCTGGAGTTACAGGTGTGAGCCACCATGCATGCCTGGCTCTTTATGTAGTAGAGTTTGAACTAGCCCCTTCTTCCTTTTGGTGCTGAGCCATATTTCATCATATTGATGAAATACATTTTATTTATCCACTTACCAGTGATGAGTGTCCAAGTACTTCTTGGCTATGTAAGTACGTATCATTTTTTTTTTTTTTTTTTTTGAGACAGGGTCTCACTTTTGTAGTTCAGGCTGGCTCTGAGCTCACTATGTAGTCCAGGCAAGACTCAAACTCAGCAATTCTCCTGCCTCTGCCTCCCGAGTGCTGGGATTACAGGTGTGAGCCACCACGCCCAGCACTGTGGTATGTGGTGTTGATTGTTGGTGGGCGTGAGTCTCCACGCCCAGCATTATATGTGGTTACCGGGGATCGAACTCAGGACCTTGAGCTTGCGAGGCAGGCGCCGGAACCACTGAGCTAACCCTCCGGCCCATAAGTATGTATCTTTGAAACAAGGTCTTGCTTTGTAGTTCAGGTTGGCCCTCAGCTCACTGTGTAACTCAGGCAAGCCTCTTGAATTCAGCAATTCTCCTGCCTCTGCCTCCCGAGTGCGGGATTATAGGCTTGATCCACCAAGCCCAGCCTTCTTGGCTATTTTAAATGACAGTAACATGGACATTCTTGGGCGAGTTTCTGTGTGGATATGTGCTTATAGACCTTTTGGGTACACTCATTGCTTGGTCATTTGATGATTCTGTTTAACCTTTTAAGAAACTGTCTTGTCATTTACCAAAGTTGCTGCACCAACCTAAGAGTAGTGTGTGGGTTTTAATTTCTCTACATCTTCAGTAGTACTTTTATAAAAATATTTGTAGTCATTTAGTGAGTGTGCAGTGGTATCTCTGAGCTTTCACTTGCATGTCTCTGACTGATACTCAGCTTGGTTTTGTGTGCTTTGTGGCCATTTGTGTATCTTCTTTGGAGAATTTTTATTCCAGTCCTTTGCTCAATCTAAAATTGACCTGCCTTTCTGTTGCTATTAAGAGTTCATTACATACTTTGATACAAGTCCCTTATACATGATTTGCAAATATTTTCCTCCATGTTATGGACTGTCTTCACTACCTTAGTGTATCTTTTAAAGCACAAAGGGAAATTTTTTTTATTTTTATTTTTAGTACCAGGGATTGAACTCAGGCCCTTGTACTTCCAAGGTAGGTATGGTACCACTTGAGCCAAATCCCCACTCCACAAAGGATAATCTTGATGAAATCCAAATAATCTAGTTTTTCTTTTGTTATGTGCTTTTGGTGTCTTAGCTAAGAAACCAAGGTTTGTGAATACTGATTTTTGTTTTCTTCTAAATGTTGTATAGTCTTAGCCTTTACATTTGGATATTGGATCCACTTTAAATCAAGTTTTGTATATGCTGTGAAGTAAATATGGTATTTTTATAAATCTGCTTGTCTCTCTTTCTTTTGATAACATTTATCTATTTTGAGACAAGATCTAGCTAAGTTGCCCAGGCTGGCTTCAACTTTTGAGTCTCCTGCCTCAGTCGTCTGAGTAGTCAGGGTTACAGGCATGAACTGCCACACTCGGCTCCATTTTCTGTCTTTGTGGTAGATGTCCAGTTGCAGCAGCACATTTGTTGAGAACACTGTTTTCCCTAGAGTGATGTTGGAATCTTTGTTGATTGAAGTTTACTTTTGACTCTTGATTTTGTTCTATTGATGTATATATTCATCATTACACCAGTTCCATACTGTCCTGATTAGTGGAAAGTTTTGAGATTATGAAATGTGCTGCCCCCAACATTTTGTCTTTCTTTTTCTTGATTTTTTTTTTTTTTTTTGCTATTCTGGATTCACTACATTCAAATACAAGTTTTCAAACCAGCTTATTAATTTGTGCAAAAAAAGGGCAGTTGTAAGTTTTCATAGTGAAATGGCTACTCCTCTGACAGAGGATTATTATCAAGAATATATAAAGAACTTGAAAAGTTAACCCTCAGAAACCCAAGTTACAGAGCTAGGGATGTAGTTCAGGGGTACTGTGCCTGCTTTGAAAACACAAGGTCATGAATTTGATCCCTGGTTCCAGAAAAACAAAATGAAAAAACGACCAAGTAACCCAATCAAAAGATGGGCAAAAGAGCTAAGAGTGCTTCTTAAAAGAAGTGCAAATAGCCAATAAATATATGAACAAGATTAAATGAAGAGAATGCAAATCAAAGCTACCTTGAATTCTATCTCACCCCAGCAAAATGGCTATTAAGAATATAAAAAATGCTAGTGAGGATGCAGGGAGAAAAAACCCATCCCACAATACTAGTGAGAATATAAACTATACAATACCTATGGAAATCTGTGTGGAGATTCCTAAAAAAGATTGCATTCAGCTACATAATTCTTGGATATATTCCTAAAAGAATAAAAGACAGCATACTACAGTAATACATGCATATCTACATTTATAGCAGTACAATGTATAGTAACTAAGCTTGAAAAATAGCCTAGATGCCTGTAAACAAAGAAAAAGAAAATGTAATGTGTGTGTGTGTGTGTGTGTGTGTATAAAATGGAATATTATTCAGCTACAGAGAAGAATTAAATTATGTCATGTCCAGGAAAAAGCATAGAATTGGAGAAGATCATTCTTAGTGAATTAGACTCAGAAAATTAAGTATCATGTTTTCTCTTACATGAGAAATCTGCAGTAAAAAGTTACAGACATGTTTAAGAACAGGAAAATCTGGGCGTGCCAGCTATTGGTACAATTTGAGTAAGTTTTCTGCTTCTTCCTTTATAAATTTGAAGTCATTTTGGGCTATCTTTTGGGGTGATAGTTAAGGATTAAGCTAGATAACTTGCTTCTTAAGCTCTTGGCAAGTGGCTGATAGTTGCTGTCTTGGACGTAGCGCTGTTTCATTGTGGTCAGATAACTCCAGCTTTGTGGAGAGTAACAGCTGAGATGAGCAGATGGAATAAAGCGCTGACACCACAGTGGGAAGGACCGTTGCACACAGGCTTCCTCACCCGCGGAGCAGAGGCAGAGTGCCGGGGCAGCAGCGCACACAGCTGCACGAGGGGCAGAGCAGCTGTGGCGTCCACCGTGTGAGCTGAGAGTGCTCTTTTCCTTTCCCACTTGCCTTCCCTGAGTGTGCCGTGAGGTCTGCAGGGGCTCCATGATGAGTGAAGACAGCGCCGGTACGTTTGCAAGGGGATGTGTGCTTTATTCTTGTGCTTTAGACTTTTTTTCATGTCAAATGCTACAAATAAGAAGATAGAATTAGCAAAAAATTTCAGGATGATAATTTAGAAGCAGTTCTTAGAAAAAAGAGTACTGTAATAAACCCTTGAATAACAATAATCATAACATATTATTTGGGAACTTTCTGAATGCTCAACATGCTGTTTTCACATCAGCTTGCTGAAGCCTGAGGACAGTTCACTGCAGCGTCACCTTGCCGATGAGGAATCTGAATTGGCTGGTTAGTGGCAGAGCTAGGACTGGACCTGTGCGTCTGGTTTCCTGGGTCGTGTCTTAAAATCCTGCAGTTGTGAAGATTCAAAGGTTATTAAATTTCAGAATGAAGCTCTGCTCTGGAGTCTGAGAGGCCACGAGTCTGAGGTATGTACTAAGAATATTTTGAGAAGCAGATTTTGGATTATGAATCTAGCTAGCTGATTGGAACAGAAAAGAGGTGAGGATTGAGTCCCTAATATTCCCAGAGATCTTGCTTGAGGCTGCTGGTTCTTGCAAAGACAGAGTTGTAGGCTGCCCTATGTCCTTGACCTCATTAGATTTATGACTGGAGCAGAGGGACCTGGCTCACACACTGGAAACCCCATCCCAGGCACATAAATCATGTTCGCCGGGGTGAGGCATGGAGAGAGAGAGCAGGAGAGCCAGGACGCTCAGTGCAGATGTGCATGGAGCTCTCATTCCCTCTGGTGCCAGTGGCTTCACCTTCTGCATTTAAGACACAAGGAGGGACCAAGAAAGGCAAGATGAGGTAAGGTGGAGGCTGTCACAGTCACTGTTTTAGAAAGAAAAAAGAATAGACAAGAAGCCCAGCATTTATATATTGTGAAAAATTGTTCAAAACTTACAAAATATTAGGGCTACAAGAGAGTTACCTAAGTAATTTTCATTAGTAAAAACATCTTCCCTTTATTATTGCTTATTACATATGTGATGCCCAGTAGTCCCCAAGACTTGATTTGGCTTATGCTACCAACCCTACCATCGGCAGACACACTGATCCATTAAAGAGCAGAGAATCTTGGTGATTTGCCTGAGATTCCACAGGTGGTTCATGGTGGAGATATCTTGGCTTTTCCTTTTTTATGGATGTTTCAGAGCTTTGAATTTTAAAGACTGACAAAAGTTTTTTTAAAAAGGAGTTGTTAGAGAGTGATAGGGTGAGGAAGCATAGTACACAGGCCCACCTTCATTTTGCTTTCATCAGTAAAGTGTTTTTTTTTTTTTTTTTGAGACCAGGTCTCTGTATTTCAGGCTGGCCCTGAGCTCACTCTGTAGCCCAGGCAATACTCGAACTCAGGAATCCTCCTGCCTCTGCCTCCTGAGTGCTGGGATGACAGACATGAGCCACCACGGCCAGCACTGTGGTGTGTGGTACTGATTGTTGGTGGGCGTGAGGCACCATGCCCAGCATTGTTGGATGTGGTTATCAGAGATGGAATTTGGGACCCTGCTCTTGCGAGGCAGGCACTGGAACCATTGAGCTAAATCCCCAGCCCTGATAAGTAAAGATTTTAAGCACCCCTAACCTTTGCACTTCCCATGAGAGAAAGGACATTTATGCCTATTTTAACGTCCTTTGAAAAGTCCAAGTTTAGATCTATGTACTTCCTGTATAGTTTCTACTTTCCCTTATTTTAAAGTAGTATAGCCTCATGTTAATGTTCCTCCTCTGCTTGACTCAAGAAGAAAAAGGAGAATAACAATTTATTGACTTTCTGTTACTGTAACAAAATACCCAAGATAATTGGTTTTTACAAGGGATTTGTTTTGGCTGGTGATGTTGAAGTTTTCAGTTATGATGGAATATGCTTAACAGTGACTGGGTTGCAAAAACATGGAGACCAAGAAACTGTTCCCTCCAAGAACAACACAGTTCTCATGGGCACACCCCAGTGATCTGAACTACTCAGCCCCCCCCCTTCGTGTTTGTACCTCTTAGTAACACCATGCTGAGCACAAAGCCTTTGATACAGGGACCATGGTGGCTTCCCAGACCCACAAAGCAGCAATAAGCCTCCCTGGTCTTCGGAAGGTTGTGGTTGGCTAAGTGGTCTCCAGAGTTCAAGAGTTGAAACCTCAGTCACCACATGCCTTGGAAGTGGGGTCTTGGCAGGTGGTTAGAATTAAATGGCACCCTGAGAGTGTGGCCTCCATGACAGTGTTGGTGGTTGTTGAAGAAGAGGAGATTTGGCTGAGCTGGTATGGTTCTTTGTCTTGCCTTGTCAGGAGACACCCAGAAGGCTCTCAGCAGTGTCTGCTTTCAGAAGCATGAGCTAAGTAAACCTCTGGGTTATCCAGCCTCAGGCATTCCATTACAACATAGAAGGGTCAGAGAGGTGGCACGAACCTTGCTTTTTGGCCATCTGAGTGTCAGGTGACAATTCTAAAGCTTCTGTCTGGACCTTAAGGCAGGCTGCAGCCAGTCCTCTGTGATATCCAAATGAGTGAATACTTTCCAAAGCTACTCAATACAGTCTTAGCAAAAGCAGAATCCTTAAGTTGAGATGACCAACAGACTAGGAGGATTGAGAGGCATGGCCATTTCAGGGCCTGGCTGACTGTGTAGTAACCAGAATTTTCATTCCAAAATCCTGCAGTAACTTTTAAGAACTCTCAGGCCTCCCAGAGGTACTAAGAGTCTGAATTAGAGTGGGCTATGAGAGCTTCTTAGAGCAGATCTTGCAGGCCCATGAAGTGGTTTGCTTCCTTTGTTCCCCTGCCTGGATTAGGTGGCCTTTGTTGGGTTGCTGACTTTGGTGGGTCTCTTGTGTAGACCTGTGGTGATAATGGTGGTTTAATCAGTGTTGAAAACAATTAAATTGAGCCAAGTTAGTATTTTCTGAGATCTGGCTGACTGTCAGGCTCTACCCAGGTCCTTCCCTCTTGGCATCTTATTGCAGTAACAATACAGGAAAAGGAGACAAGAATTGTGCATAAGTGCTTGAAAGGGGCAAATTGTTGATATGCATGGTGTCAATACTTACTTGGGACAAGTTACTTATCACATTGTATGTGCAAACAGCTTTAACTGTGCCTTCTCTGTGCTTCTCATTCTAATTAGATTCAGTTGGAAGGTAGCCTTTGAAACACCATTACTGTTTAAAAAGAAGAGTAAAGTTTATGAAGTAGAATGAATGAGTCTGAGAACTGAATATTAGACCTAGAGGACAGGTTCACAGCCAATGAATAGGAAAAACATAATTTACGGAAAATGGCAAGGTACCATGAGAAATCAATCCAACAGTTCCTAGACAATACAAAGAAGAATAGCATAAGACTCAAGTCACTGAAGAAGCAGGAGACAGTGCAAAAGACATTAAAAAAACTGTTTATAGATATAATGGCAGAAAACTTCACAGGAAAGGGAAAAGAATTGGACATACAGATAAATGAGGCATATAGGACTCCAAATGGCCATGATATAAAAAATCTACACCTTGGTATATAATTATCAAGGTTCCAGATAGCCAATAAAAAAATAAAATACTGAAAGCCGCTAGAGAAAAGAAAAAAAACTACATAGAAAGGAAAGCCCATTAGGATTATAGCAAACTTTTCAACCCAGACACTCAACACAAGGAGAGCCTGGAGTAAAGTGTTTCAAGCCTTGCAAGAAAACAACCTCCAACCTAGATTGATTTATCCTGCAAAATTATCTTTCAAAAGTGAAGGAAAAATAAGATACTTCCATGCCAAAGAACACCTAAAAAACTTCAGAAATACAAAACCTGCACTCCAAAACATTCTAGAGATTATTTTGGGAAAAAAACAATAAAGGTCACAAACTCACAAGACCCAGCAGAGTGAACCCATTGGACAAGGCATGAAACTGAATGGAAAGGGGCAAAAGCAAAGAAACAGTCAAGAACAGGAAAACATCATGACAGCTCTAAACCAGTCCATATTAGTCATAACCATTAATGTCAGTGGCCTCAGTGCACCAATTAAAAGACAGATTAGCAGAATGAATTAAGAAACAGCATCATACAATTTGCTCCATATAATAAATACACCTAATTCAGAAAGAAAGTCGTAGACTGAAAGTAAAAGAATGGAAAACAATTCTCCATGGGACAGGAAACTGCAAAAAAAGTAGGAGTGGCTATCCCATTTGCAAACATAATAGATTTCAAACCAAAACTGATAAAGAGAGACAAAGAAGCACACTACATCTTTGTATAGGGAACAATCCAAGGGAAAGAGATGCTATTCATAAATATTTACACACCAAATTCCAGTGCACCCAACTATATAAAACAAATATTAATGGATATAAAAAGCCTGATAGGGCTGGAGGGTTAGCTCAGTGGTTCTGGCGCCTGCCTTGTAAGCACAAGGTCCTCAGTTCGATCCCCGGTAACCACATATAATGCTGGGTGTGGAGACCCGCCCACCAACAATCAACACCGCATACCACAGTGCTGGACGTGGTGGCTCACACCTGTAATCCCAGCACTCGGGAGGCAGAGACAGGAGGATTGCTGAGTTTGCAGTGGCTTGCCTGGGCACCATAGTGAGCTCAGGGCCAGCCTGAACTACAAAGCGAGACCCTGTCTCAAAAGCAAAAAAAAAAAAAAAAAAAAAAAAAA
>PVIC010007801.1:35753-50094 GCA_004025085.1 Thryonomys swinderianus | reverse complement strand
TCTCAAAAAAAAAAAAAAAAAGAATTATATTTGTGGGGCCAGAGATTTAGCTCAGAGGTTCCAGCACCTGCCTCGCAAGTGCAAGGTCCTGAGTTTGATCCCAGTAACCACATACAATGCTGGGCGTGGTGACTCACGCCCACCAGCAATCAATACCACATACCACAGTGCTGGGTGTGGTGGCTCACACCTGTAATCCCGGCACTCGGGAGGCAGAGGCAGGAGGATTGCTGAGTTCAAGGCTTGCCTGGGCTGCATAGTACACTCAGGGCCAGCCTGAACTACAAAGTGAGACCCTGTCTCAAGAAAAAAAAAAATTATATTTGTAAAATCATCACTCTTCATTTACCTAAGCACAAACAATATTTTTAACAACCAATATTCATGTGGTAGCTTTCTTGGAATATGTAGCCACCATATACTTCATGCGATACTAAACATGTTAAGCACAGGTATGATCTGATCAGAAGACAGCCCTGTTGGTAATATCTACTGTAAATCATTTTGTATATCAAACTCTGCATTCCCATAAGTAATAAAATAAGCATATTTATTCAAATGTACTAGGACATTCAGTTCCCAGGATATTAAGTGAAGATCTTTTCTTTTTAAATTCTGCACACAAAGCAGGTATCATACTTAAAATTTAGGGTCTCAGAGACAAATGTCCTATTGGAGGCCAAGATTTCCTCAGTTTATAGAAATAACCTTTTGAAATGTTGTATACCATGTGGTTTCTCTCTGTGATAGCTCTGATTTCTTTTTACTGGGGTCAGAGTATCCTTGACAGAACTCCCACTCCCTTGCTGTACTTCAATGGTAGTATGACTTTCTCACTTCTCTTTCTAATGAATATTTCATGTGTCTGAAGGAATAATCATTGTATTTACTGAATAACAAAATGAATCATAAAATGCCCTTATCTAAAAATCAGCCTCTTAGACTTACCCAAGGATTTTCTTTGAAGTCCTTCCTCTACCTCCTCCAGCAATAAAATGAATAATAATGGCATGCTCTTTTTTGTGTTTATAATTATGTTTTTGGTGGAAATTACCTACCAGTAAGTGGTACTCACATCCCACAATGTGTATATGTAAATTTGGATCACAGCATTCATAAAAATATATCTTTCACTTTGAGTTAATTAACTATAAAATACAAAATATAGATCATTTCTTTAGGAGAAATCAAGGTGTAAAATTAAGAAAGGCACCATCTATATTAACTTAGCATTGAAAGTGTACTATCAGATATGTACATTTCCTATCTTATTTACCTAGGTGAGTATTTCACAACTGAAACAACAAAGCAGTCACCTGTTATGATAACAGTCAGACACATCATTTAAAATGCATTTTAAAAAATTAAAGTTCTCATAAAGTAGCATAGATCAGTCTAGGACAAAAATAGGTAACTGCTGAGCTTTTAGGAAACAGCAATTTTGAACAGTTTCATCTGGCATTGATCTGACATCTATTGAAAACAGGACAATGTTTGAAGGTTACCAATTTAGCATCCATCCTAGAGAAAAGACACTTGCTACTTCAAATTGTGTACCACATGTCATGGGTTTATATTTCCTCTTTGCACTTATTTCAGAATTTTGTCACTAATTTTTTTTAAAATTTTTTCTCTATTAAATATATAGAAATATATTTATATATAATACACATATATAGAAAGAGATTCACAATACACTTTGCAAATGTACTAGCCAGAAGAAATGATGATTTCAAATTTATTATGCTGAGATGGAGGTCTGTGAAAAAGCTGGACTTTACCCCACCCAAATCCACATGGTCATATCCAGTAGTTTGTGTTAGCAATATTATGAAGCTGAAATAACACCTATAAAGAACTTCTGCTCAAAGAGATTTTTTTCTGAAGCCAGAAAGCCAATTCTATTAACAGTGGTCCCATTTCCAAAACACCCAATATTGGACTTGCTGACGATAAACACGATATATTCAGATCATGGCTTACCAATAAACCTTTAGCAGAACCCCTAAGTCTTGTTTTCAGTTTTGTGGTTGGTGTTCTTGTTTGTTTTTTTCCTGGGCTAGTGGAGTAAGTACCAACTGAGCAATGCTTCTATTTTCCTTGAAAGATCAGATTTAAATGTTGCAAGAAGCTGAACTGAATCTGCAAGTCAGATTCATTATGAGTGGCACAGATGGAAGTATATGAGTGGCTGTCCTAGCCACAGATTACAAGTGTGTAATCAGACTCTAAGATGAGCAGTTTCCAAAGAAGAATGAAGAACATGTTAAATGTATCTTTATAAAGAAATGGTGTTTGGCGGGACAGTTATTGGTTATAATCCACCAACTCACCATATGTCTGTCCTCATTAAGATGATTCTACAGGGCCGGAGATTTAGCTCAGTAGTTCCGGCGCCTGCCTCGCAAGAGCAATGTCCTGAGTTCGATCCTGGTCACCACATACAATGCTGGGCATGGTGATTCACACCCACCAGCAATCAATACCACATACCACAGTGCCGGGCCTGGTGGTTCACGCCTGTAATCCCAGAACTTGGGAGGCAGAGACAGGAGGATTGCTGAGTTTGAGGCTTGCCTGGGCTACATAGTGAGCACAGGGCCAGCCTGAACTACAAAAAAAAAAAAAAAAAAAACACATGATTCTACAGCTTCATGGAACTGTAAATTGATAAGTGAACTGAGAGATTTTATACATTATATATGACTATGTACCTAATATACATATATTATATATATGTAAGGATATACTATACACCAGGAAAAAAATCAATTTACTGTGAAACTGCATCCTGACAACCTGAACAAACCTAGCAATTTAATCATTTTCACTTATCCATTTCTTTTAAACCTCTAAATTTGCTAGATACTATCTTATTCCTCACCTCCTACTGTATGTATGTATTCTGGCCTGTTGTAACATATTTGCTCTAGCCGTGCATGATGGCACATGCCTGTAACCCCAGCACACAGCAGCCTGAGGCAGGAGGATTGCCATGAACTGGAGACCAGCTTAGACTACAAACTGAGTTCATGACCAGCCTGAATTACAGAGTGAGACTCTGGCTCCAAACAAACAAAAAACAACAACAAAAAGACAAAAGATCTTTGCTCTGCCTATTTACAACCTTAGATGGATAGCTTGTATGTTCAGTAAGAATCCAACTGCAAGGGAAATAAGCCACAAAAGCAGAAGGAAACAGAAAAAAGTAAAGAAGAAAAATGACAACCTATACAGTACTCCTTTATTCTCTCCTACTTAACAACATGGATAGTATACCATACTTTTGATTTTTCTTCTTGATAAGGCAGTAATGTAGAGAAAGCTAGGTCACAGGAGTGTTCAAGGGGAATTTAAAAATGAACATGATTTGGATTCATTGATCTATACTATAAAAAGGATGATTGTCAGCTGTGAGCAAATTTAACATTCATAAATCCTTATAGAATTGACTGCAAAAATGCAGAAAGTCCTGGATTAAAGCTCAATCAAGGAATTTTAGGATCTATATCTTGAACATTTTTAGTTTGCATAAAAAAGAGCTAATGACAAAACTAAAACAACAGAATGAACTCATTCTAAATAAGACCCTACAGCTTGTTTTTCAAGTTCTCTCATTTAAATGTTTCATAGGCTGAAACAGCCTATATAAAATGGAAACCTGTTAACCTACCCCCTCCCTAGATCTATGCTTTCAGCACAGAAAAAACAAGTGAAACCAGGTGGGGTGGCTCACGCCTGTAATCCCAGCACTTGGGAGGCAGAGGCAGGAGGATTGCTGAGTTCGAGCCTTGCTTGGGCTACTTAGTGAGCTCAGAGCCAGCCTGAACTACAAAGTGAGACCCTGTCTCAAAAAAAAAAAAAAAAAAAAAAAAAAAAGCAAGTGTGGCCAAGAGAAACTGGTACAGAAGCACAGGGTCAAGTTATCCAGAAGGCATCCCAGGATTTGATGACAAACCTGCTTTAAAGATTTGTAGCTCCCCTGCGCTTGCTAGGGTCATTAATATTTTATTCTTTAAACTTAGCCTAAACTTATTCTTAATAATCCTGAATAATATCACCATCTACCTAGCAGTCCATACCAGAAACCCCCTTATTTTCCTAGACCTATTGAAGGACCCATGCTTGTCAATTCAGCATAGTTATCACATTTAAAATCCCCCAGTCTTCAAATTATAGTCCTTCGAACAATAATATTGGCATCCTCTGGTAACTGGTTAGAAGTACACATTTGTGGGTCCCCTCAGCAGGTATTTGTGTAGAGTCTCGCAATTTCAACAAGCCCTCAAAGTAATTCCAATGCACACTCAAGTTTGAGAGCCACTGATCAAATCTATCCCTTTATCATTATCCTGATTGTTAATCGCCTCCCTATCCCTTATCTCCCAGTTGGTTCCTGCTCCTCAATTCTTATTCTTCCAGTTTATTCCCCATGCCATGGTCTAATGGAACCATTTCCTTCCTACAGGTGATTATTAAAGCACTTCCCTAGTTCCTCCTTTCTTGTAGCAGTAGCTTCTAAACTGTTTCTAGGTGGACTTGCTTCTGAAGGGTGTCTTTTGGCAAAACAGAGGTCCGGTGGGCAGTACTCTGAACTTCAAATTTTACGTGAAAAATTTGAGAACCACTGGACTACAAGACATAAAACTCCATCTATATTCCCCAACATACTTCTCTATGTCTTCTCTTGGTTACATTCCACATTATCTCCTAGCTGTAAAGAAAGCAGTTCTTCTGAGAAACTGAGATCCTTAATATTTGTTTCACTGATTCTTTTGCTTAGAAGATCAACCAATCTGCACTGTTTGTTCTTTTGATAGAATTGAATTACTATCTCTACTTCTAATAAGTCCATACTTATAGACTTAACCCTTGTGTTACCAGCATTATTTCCTACATAAAACCTTTCTAATGCCTGCTTCCCATTCTCTTATCAGATAGAATTAATCATACTACTCTGTGCTCTTACTGTGGCAGTAATAGCAGTGAGATAGTTACCATTCATTGATCACATACTGTGTTATGCATGCCAGGCACCGTACAAAGTGTATTATATGTCACGTGCATGCCACTTCAAACTTTAAAACTCTGTGATCCACAGCCTTAAGTATTGTCTCAGTTTCACAGCTGAGGAGACTAAGGTTTAGATATATTCCGCTTAGGCTTCTTCCCCAAATTGTAAAGCCAACATGTGGCAGAAACTGATGTAACTTAACCCCGAAGCATATACCTTTAACATATATAGTTCAAAGCCCAGGCCGGTAGCACATGAGCCAGGTAAGTAGGAAATAAAACAGGTGGAGGCAGAAATTATGGAATCAAAGAAGGCACACTCAAGCCACAAAAACTTCAAAGAGGGTGGAGAAAAAGAGAGAAGAGAGTGGAGGGGAGAGACATGGGAAGACAATCCTTGGTAACAAGTGAAATCGTCTTAGGCCACTAACTTGAGATTCCAGTTACAAGACATAGGCAATGTCTAATTTTCCCACAATGTAAAATTCAAGCCAGGAACCTATTAGGATAATAGGCCTTGTATGTTTCTGGCTGCTATTAGAGACCTGCGAAAGAAGGAAGAAACACTTTCATTTCTCCTCTACCCATGTGTGGTAGACATGAAAGCAGAAGAATTCAGGCAAAGAAGGATGGGAGAAAGGAGCACAAGTGGCCCGGCCCACAGGAGAGGAAAATAGGCCTAAGCTCTTCCTGAAATGGTAATGGGGTGACAGAATTGCCATTTGCAGAGACCTCACAAATGGTTGTAGTTCTGACAGACAGGTCTGATATGTGCATTGAGGAAAAGTGGTCACCAGAGAGATGTTTTACACATTTTTTTTTTTTTTTGGTGACAGGGTCTCACTTTGTGGTTCAGGCTGGCTCTGAGGTCACTATGTAGCCCAGGCAAGCCTCGAACTCAGCAATCCTCCTGTCTCTGCCTCCCGAGTGCTGGGATGACAGGCGTGAGCTACCACGCCCAGCAGAGAGATGTTTTAAGATCAGTGTGAACCACACTTTATAGTAATCCTCACTAGATAACAAGCCCAGATTCCTCAGTTTTTTGGATTGGGTAAACTTGACTATACATATTTTATTTTCTTCACTCTCTCTCTTTTTTATTTTTCTCACTACATGCACATTAAGCAAGTTTTCTTTATTTTTTGAAGCAATCTTACTAAATTGCTTAGGCTGGCTTTGCATTTGTGATCTCCTGCCACAACCTCCCCAGTAGCTGGAAACACAGAAGTGCTTCTGCACATGTAGCCATTGTAATAAATTGCCACAAATTTGGTGATATAAGACAGTATGAATTTACCTAAGAGCAATGGAGATCAGGAGTCTGAAATAGATCTTTAAAGGTTAGGATCAAGATGTCAGCAGTGGGGAGAATTTCATCCTAGAAGCTCCAAAGTAAAAACTATGTCCTTGTTTTTTCTAGCTCCTAGATGCTGCCCGTATTCCTTGACCCCTTGCATTTTTAAGGAAGCCAAGTCATATCAAGTCATTCGACTGTTTCTGTCTGCTTCCTCTTTTGTTTCCTTCTTCCACTTTTAAAGATCCTTGTGATTACACTGAGCCTGTTCAAATAATCAGTATATTCTTCCTAATCTTAAGACCAGCTGATTAGTAACTTTAATTCCATATATGACCTACTTCCTCTTTGCCATATGACATATTTACAGGGTCCAGGGATTAGGAAATGAACATAATTTGGAGGCCATTCTGCTTACTATAACCAATGAATATTACTTTTTTTTTGAGTGAAGGGTGACTTTAGATTACTTGTATCACTATCCTGTTAAGTTTTTAAATATGAATCTTTTTATCTAGAAAAATAGATGGCATTAGCAAACACATTCTTATGTACTCCATATCAACCAGATTATTTTAGTTTTCCATGTATAAGTCACATCTCTACACTCCAGCACGAGCTTGTGAATGGGTAGCACATTGCTTGCTGATTTTTATTTTCTTAGCAGCTCATATCATGCCTGGTATATTATGAAGACTTAATATTTGGCACAGCAATAAATGAATAAAAAGTACTTCATATGGAAAAGAGCACCTATAGAGCTGCTTTTTGCAAATTAGTTCAGAGCTGTACATATTCCAAAAAACTGAATCTAGTGCTAAAAAGGGGTGGGGGGAGGAAAGCCAAACATACACTATTTTAAAAATCCACTCAAAACAGATGACACAGGCATATTTTATTATTTTTAAATTGGATCATTTATCAGTAGCATATGAAATAAAAGAAAGGGAATTGTTCCTCTAAACCACATGAATTTTTACTTGTATTTCATTTCAAATCAATAAGGTGAAAGTCACTTCGAAAATATTATGATTCATGAACTTCATTTACTGCTCCTTTCTTTGGTTTGATCAGAATAGTCATCTTTATATAATAGTAGAATTGTTGCTATTTTATCACATTACCACATCTCATTATTATGTATTAAACACTATTATTTATGGCTTCTATTTAATCTGATGTTGGACAGAAAAATTACAGAAGGCTTGGCACCTCAGGAATAGGTGTTTTATAGGGTTGAAGGACTGACTAGGAAGAGTCAATGGTCCTTCAGCTGCCCCTCAGATCATTAACTCCAAGTGGTTATTTGCTCCCAGGCACTGTCCTGTGCACAGGTTGTTATTGCCATGATACATAGATGAAGGAGAATATATTTTAAATGCTTTAATATGAACTCAATGCTCATGAAGGGTGCCAGATTGAAAGCACTGAAGTCTGAAGTCATTGGGTTATGCACTTGGCTGGTTCCAAGGTACAGATATACTTGACCTTGAATGACCACCTTGCAAGAGGAAGAAAATACAGTCTGCTGAACATTTAAGAGACTCAAAGAGGAACAGCACAAAAGCATCCCACTTCAGCGTTTTTACCAAGGAAGAAAATGTGAAACTTTTAGCTAAATTTAGACTTCAATCTATTTAGTATAATGCTAATACTGGTGCATGAGGGGTGGACAAGTGGGTAGTAGTGGTGTCAGGATATACAACTGCTTTAAGTCAAGAAAAAAATAAAAATTCCATTACCAACTCACTAAACCACCCAAACACACTGTGATCATTTTAATAACTACCATGAGTATTCCAATTTAATCACTAATCTGGATTCTATTTTGCATACTTGGGAAGAGTCGTTGATTTTCTAAAATCATGGGTTTGTTTTGGTTTGGTTTGGTTTGGTTTTTGAGACAGGGTCTCGCTTTATAGTTCAGGCTGGCCCCGAACTCACTGCATAGGCCAGCCAAGCTTCGAACTCAGCAATTCTCCTGCCTGTCTCCCAAGTGCTGTATAGGCATGAGCCACCACACCTGGCTAAAATCATGGAATTTTTTTAATTGAATTCTTTATTGGTACATTTTATATACAATTCACCATCACACATAACATTGGGAAATTGGTACCAGTATATGGAATTTTTGAGCAGGAAAAAAGTTGAAGCTATCTAGTCCAATGTTTTTAGTATAGATATGAGAAACTAAAGCTCAAAGTACAGAAGTGCTAAACCTTTTATGCTGATAGCCTCCCAAAACTGTTATGTGTTCCTAGGTGAAGCTTTGGGAGGTGACTGGATTATGGGGCATTATACTAATCAGTGGACTAGTTTGTTGATGAGTTTAAGCTAAATATGACTATGGAAGGTGAAGTCTGAGGGAAGGCTGAAGGTACAGCTTGGAAAGGTCTCTCTCTTTCCCTCCTCCCTTGATCATGGTCTGCTTCCTGCCTACCGAGCCATGAGCAATTGTCCTCTATTATGCTGTTCTGGCTTGGAGCCATCCAACTGTGGACTGAAACTTCTACAAACTGTGAGCAAAATAACCCTTTCTTTCTTTATGTAGTGAGTGTTTGGTATTATGTCTCAGTGAGGAAGGAAGTAACTAAGACAAGAAAGGATCACAGGAGGAACACATTACCAAGGCAGGACTCAGCAGAGCTGAGGGTTCATGGGCAGGCAGTAGCTAACTAGCTATGTTGTCTCTCTTAGGAAGGAAAACTGTTGGGAATAATTCTTTTTTGGAGAAATAATTGGAAGGTCAAAACTGAGGAGGCCTTCCTGCAGAGAGACTTTGGACTTAACTATGTTGCAAACATAGTTAGCCCTCTGAGTCTTTGCTACATTTTGTTACTGGAGAGGTGCTGAATAAAAGGTGTGGCAGCCTGGGGCCTGGGGCCTTTTGCTACCCAGAGTAGCATGGATCAGGTTCCAAGGTTAGCTTCTCTAAGCCTCATTTCTACCTAGTTATTATTTTGCAATGAACTGTGGACTCATAGGAGACTAGAACCTAATGCAAAGGTTCTAGTTATGTTCCCTTCCCCTGTTTCCTACAGAAAACTAGCTGTTTTCCTGAACCTTTAAAGTATTCAATTCTTGTTATTTTATAAATGTGCTTTCTTTGGGCCTGTCAGACACCTTTTTCTTCCATTATCATCAATTCATTTACATTAGCTTCATGAGGCTAACATTTGTCACACATTTAAACTTTCTTAGCATGAAAAAATCTTTCATTTTACAGCAAACAACAGGAAAATTCATAATTCCCATTTAAGAAAACTATTTTCACAAGTGACACAATATGTGAAAATCTTGACTTCCTTAGTAAGCTTCTCCTTACACATGTGGTTTGATTTTCAGATCTTACATTTCACTGTAGCATGATGTGAACTTTGGCATTACCACTCCCTTAAAGGCAGTAATTCCAGAGGAATGGCAAATACAAATATGGCTACAATAGTCAAAACTGACATATTGGGCCAGAGGATTAGCTCAGTGGTTCCGGCGCCTGCCTCACAAGCACAAGGTCCTGAGTTCGATCCCCGGAAACCACATACAATGCTGGGCATGGAGACTCACGCCCACCAACAATCAATACCACATACCACAGTGCTGGGTGTGGTGGCTCAGGCCTGTAATCCCAGCACTCAGGAGGCAGAGGCAGGAGGATTGCTGAGTTCGAATCTTGCCTAGGCTCCATAGTGAGCTCAGGGCCAGCCTGAACTACAAAGCGAGACCCTGTCTCAAAAAAAAAAAAAAAAAAGAAAAGAAAAGAAAAGAAAACTGACATATTGTAAAACCCCATTATAAGCTAATGTCAACTAGATCTTAATTAATGAAACACTTAATGAGATATTAATTCATTTTTTTAAAAGACAATGGGAATTATAGGATTTGGCACATTTTTTTGTAAATACTTCCATTTCATGAACTTACAAGGAAGTATAAAATGAAGACAAAGACTTACCACCTTGTCAGAAATTCAGATCATCCTTTGACATTTTTACAATTTCAAATGAGAACTCTATTTGATGATGGATGGGCTGGTCTGCTAGATACTGAGACCACATTATAAAAATCAGTACTTTCTATTGTAGGATTGCTAAGAATTAACACTGACCAATATTTTTAATAAGAATTAAGACCACTGAAGCAGGTCTTCCATCTTGCCAGATTTTTGTACACATTCCCTCTAACACGACTTACTATAAAAACATGTACTTTAGCAATATTCCAATTGAATTCTACATACACTAGTACATTTCCCAGAAGAAAAGGCATGGTAACTTTTGCTTAGTAGTAACTCAATAAATATTTGTTGGGCATATAAGTAGATTTAGAAAAGGAGAATGGAAAGGTGAATAAATGAATACAATAACTGTGGTACTACAAATATATTTACTTATGATTTTCCTAAAGAAGTAACCATTCATTTCAGAGGGCAAATACTGTCCTATATGCAAAATTGCTGAACGGAACCTTTTGTCTCCCTGATAAGAGAAATAACGGATTTAAATTATAGGTAGTGAGAACTACTAAATAACTTTGAAACATCCTCACTGGCTCCTATTGTTCCTGCACATACTCAGATGGCCTCATTAGTGAGTCACCTGATCTTAGTACCCAAATGTAGAAAACGTCCCATAGTTATTCAGACACACAGAACAGAGACACTGTAATAAGGTACATTGTTATAAGGTACATGGACAAACTTATCTATAATACAAATAAGTATCAAAACTTTTAAAACATTTCATTTACATCATACAATAAATATAACTGGTGTTTCACTAGAACATGATATTCTTTTCATTTTTCATAGCTACCTGCTCAATTAGCTAAATAAGTTTCAGTGTAGAATGCACATACCTTAATAGATCCAGAAGTTAAGGGAATCAAAAAGGACACAGCTGAATAAAGTTCAACCTTGTAAATTCCTGTAAACAAATTAGGCCAAATTATCCTTCAAACACATATACAAACAAGACCCTACTCATCCTTATATGGAGGGAAAGAGGGGTGGATGTGGCCATTAGATGGAGGTTGTGAATGTGAAAGGATTCATTTTGTAGTTCACAAGGGATAAAGGGCTGATTTTTTTTTTAAAGACACGTTTGAAACATATTAATTTAGCTGATAGGAAATCTCTTTGTCTCTGTCTCTACTACTTTCTGTGCTGGGGAATCAAACCCTCAGCCTTACATATGCTAAGCAAGCACTCTACCACCAACCTACCCCCTCAGGCCCTGTGAATCTCTGAAATACAGAAGAGTTTATCTACAGGAAAATGGAAATTTCATCCACTCCACGGACACTGTCCCAACTTGACATTATTTAATTTACACTCAACATGCCTCTCATTTTGAAAAACACATTCACAGTTTGAAGTTTTCAATAATGTTGGCACTAATTATAATTTCTTATATTAAGATATTCCTTTATGATTAGAAAGTCATGTATCCATTTTATTTATTTCACTGTTATAAGATTAGGAAACTGAGGCTTAGAGAAGTGAAATGGCTTGCAGAACGTCACATATAGCGTAGGTGGTAGAACCCGTATTAGAATTCATGTTTTCTCATTTTGGGTTAATTCCTTTTGCCAAACTCCCACATGGCACTTTTACTCAATAGTTATAATAGTAATTACAAAATGTGTCTCTGTATGCCATACTTGGTCCTATGGCAGGAGCAGTGCTGTTATATAATGATCCCCCCCCACTATTCACTCCACTTGAAAAACACATTTCTTCTCGAAATTTATATAATGCCCAATATGAAGTCACAAGGATGTCTGACACATGAACTCACAATTCCTTCCTCAGTAATATAATTGATACAATATTTATGGGGAAATTTGTCAATAGCAGATAAACTTTCAAATATGCACTTCTTTGAGTTTTTCTACATTCATAAGGAATCATTAAAGATGTACACAAAGAGGTATAAATAAGAATTTCTCAGGACTGTTTAAAATATTAAAAATTGCCTAAATATGAAAAATTGAAATTTCATTAAATAGATCATGGAACAACCAACATAATGGATTAAGCAGCCCTTAAGTATAAGAACAGTTAAGATGTATTGTCATTTCATATAATTTCTACCAACGGTTTTCATTTTTTCCTCAATTATACTCTAGAAAAATTAGAGAAGGGAGGAACTTTACATTTTTATTACATGAGATGTTCACAAAATATTGATAAATGAAAAAGTACATTACAATGCACATTACAATGAAAGTTCACTGTAGACAAAAACAAACTGAATATAAAATACACGTGACTTTATTTTTTCCATATTTTCTAAATTTTCTATAATGAACATATTATCAGCTTATAAAAGGTATATGTTCTAAGTTCTTCAAAATATGTTAGAAAAGAGAGTGGGGTAAAGTAGCACAGAAGATAAAAAGAAAAAAAAACTTTAAATGTTCATCTTCCAATATTTTATGATTGGTACTTAGTCTTTTGGCCTTGACTTAATCCAGCAGTCCCAAACCTATTATTTTATATTTGAAGAAAAAAGCCACTTAATATTTATACCAGTATATTAAGACAAAAGATAATATTTAATGCAATATTTAAAATTCCAGGTCAATAACATCATGATCACTGTGACAAAGATCATCAAGATGACCTTGAAATGATAATAAGGGTATCATCCTATCACTAATGATCTCCGTATCCAACGCACTATATATAAATCATTCATAATAGACTGAAGTGGTGCTCTTGATTAGTTGCAACCTAATTGCTTGATGTGCATTTTTCATCACTGTTAATGTTGCTCAGAAAAAGAAATAGTTCTGCTTGAGTGTTGATACGGTTCCATAATAGTGCTAACTTAGGATCTTTCAAGAGAAGACATTTCAGAAAGTACTTGCATCCAGACTACAAATTATATTTCTGGCTCTTGTGATGCATGCACCAGAACAAGTCTATAGAAATTGGCTTCTTCCCCATCAGGCCGATTGTGCAAGGAGGCTGGCAAAAAAAGATTGAAAAAATAAAACTGTTTTATACATAGCATTTTGCCATGGTGAAATACACAAAGAATTGGGTAGCAAAAGCAGGTTTGTTTGTTTTTTTTTAAATTCTGGAGGGGAGACAAGGTCTCACTTTGTAGTTCAGGTTGGCCCGGAACTCATTATGTAGCACAGGCAAGCCTCGAACTCACGGCAATCCTCCTGCCTCTGCCTCCGGAGTGCTGTAATGACAAGCATGAACCACCATGCCCAGCACTGAGGTGTGTGGTACTGATTGCTGGTGGGCAATGAGTCACCATACCCGATATGGTTTTCTGTGGTTACAGTGGACTGAACTTGGGACCTTGTGATTGCAAGGCAGGCACTAGCACCACTGAGCTAAATCCCTGGCCCAAAAAGAGTTTTTAAAAGACGCTGCTTTTCCCTACTCACTTCCCAATCAAGTTGAAGCCTTTAGGGGTGGATCACTCCATCTAGTGCTACAGAAGACCAGTTCACAGGGTAATCTGTGTCAGACAAGGCAGGTTTCCTGGCATACCTTAACAATTCTCAACATGTAACATTTCCCTCACTTCTTACATCCTTACTCTTCTTGATAGCTCATTTCCAAAGAAGAAACTGTTGATTGTCTTAATATAGCATGTGGCCTAAATATCCTGTAAGAAACAGAAAGTTACAATGCTTGATAGTATCATCATTAGACTAAATCAAACAATGTATACCAAAGGCAAAAACACCAGAAGCTATGCATGACAGAAAAGCATCTTATAGGATGGATTATTGTTTGGAGGCTAGAATAGCTCCTACAAGCAGAGTCCTAAACTCATATCTGGACAGCTCATTAAGAAATCATCAAACCGGGCTGGAGGGTTAACTCAGTGGTTCTGGCGCCTGCCTCGAAAGTGCAAGGTCCTGAGTTCGATCCCGGGTAACCACATATAATGCTGGGCGTGGAGACTCACGCCCACCAACAATCAACACCACATACCACAGTGCTGGGCGTGGTGGCTCACGCCTGTAATCCCAGCACTCGGGAGGCAAAGGCAGGAGGATTGCTGAGTT
>PVIC010007801.1:20761-35653 GCA_004025085.1 Thryonomys swinderianus | reverse complement strand
TACAAGTCCAGACAAAACATTGACATAAAATATAAACATAAATATACATATAATTAAATATGCATATATGTGTACAAGGATGGCTATCTTTCTCAAGTGGATTGAAGAAGTATAATTTCTATTGTGTTAGGGAACAAGGCAAATTTGTGTTTCCCAATAATTACTCACTTATATGCTAATTAGAGCTACAATACCTACCTGACATTTTCTATTTTCAAGGAACCTTGGGCTGCATAGGTCTCAGTTTGTTGTTGTTTCTTTTTGTGAGTGTATATTTACAAATTTTTAAAACTACTAAGTTTATTTTTCAAATGGCACATTTACTAGAACTCATGGAAAATAACCATGTTAATAACAGAGGCAATTTACACATTGCAATGATCAGTGCTCTCTGCCAATTAATGCTGTAATACTTTGTGGTGTCACTTTCTTCCTCCAGGCCTAGAGTACTTCTAGGTTTATATTATTGGCTGCAGCTTCTTTTCTTTCTGGCAATTTCTATTCTAATGATGAGACCTGCCAAAAGTTGTCAATGTTATTTTTCTCCTTTTCCATTAGAAGTGACTGCAGCTGAATAGCCAAGTAATCTATAGTCTAACTTCACTTAATTGTTTTTATTACATGACATAAAGAAATAGTGAGCAATCACATCTGTTTTACATAAGGCAAATTGCTAGTGCTTTCCATAGCAATGTGAAGAAGACTCTACTTGCCTAATTTCCCTTGAACATCCTTTTCAAATCTCAACAGGATAAATTCAGGCCTCTTTGGTTCGTTAATAAGTGAAGATTAAATTGGACCAGTGGATCTCAGTTATTGTTTTTTCTGTAGAGCTCTTGAAAACAAGCAATCAGAGAACAATTAGTCCAGTTATAACTGGAATAGTACTCTGCCTCCAGCACCATCACTCAAGGAGAATGGGCTTAGTTTTATTAATAACTACAAAAACCTCACTTTTGATGTGACAATATTTATTTTGTGTTCATCATTTCTGTGTTAATATACTCTGATAATCAAAGTTATGTAATCTTATTATACCAAAGGTTAAATACAGGAAATGTAAAGGAAAATATGCACATATTATTCACCTTCCCCAAACAGAGATATTTTTAATGTTATCACTTTCATGCATCATTTTCTAGTCACTTCGCATTCTTACATATTGAGTATGTTCATACAGCTTTATCACTTGGTATAAACAAACTTTTTGTTATTGTTGTAGAATATTTGCAAACTTTAATGGCCATAAAATGATACATTTCTAGATGTGTCATAAATCACTTAGCAATTCCCTTGTTGAACATTCAGTTTCTATTATTTTTTCTAGTATTACAAATAATGTTCAGTAAAATTTTTGCAAATGAACCTTCTAAATTTTATATTACCACTTTAGGATAAATTCCCAGAAGAATTACTGTGCTGGTAGAAACAATATGAGCAGTTTTAAAACTTTTGCCTCAGCTCCCATATTTATCCGATTAGCACTTCATCATGTTTTTATTGTTCATTTACTTATTCAACCAATATTTATAAGCATCTGTTATATATCAGGCATTGCTCTAGGTGAGATGGATCTAGTGGTAAACATAAAAGTTCAAAAGCTCATGTCCTCATATTATAGGTAAAAAAGCCAGCTAGACATATGTAGGCAGATAGATAGGAATGGCCCTTAAAAGAAAACCCAAAAAAATCAACTTGGAGGTTACTGCTGCCGGGGAAAAGCTACCCCACCCATGTTAGATAAATAGCTCATTGAAATTCCAAACAGGTAGCCATCAGATATTCTAAAGAAGGCTCCAACCTCCTGGGGTGAAAGGCTGACACTTTAACCCACCTCCCCGAAAAGAGTCAAAGTCAAAATTCCTGTCTGATTGTTAATTCCCCACTGTACTCTTTGGTTAATTGTAACCCGTCCACTTTTTTAAATCTTATTGGTAGCCCCCTATTTCAGACCCGCCTCACCTCGTGGCTTTGCTCCATAAAAGCCCTCTAAAAAGTGAGGTAGGGGGGGTTACCCACTTTCCGGGCCCCCCTCTGTCTCTCTTAAGGCAGAAGCTTTCTCTCTCAATAAAATTTTCCTACTCAAACCTCCGTCGTTCCTAAAATTCATTCTTCGATTTTTAGAGAACACGAACTCGCGTTTCAGCTGGGGAGTTAGGCCTTAACTCTCCTGCGTCACTCATGGGCCTCTTATGCTAAAACAGTAATGAACACAGTGTAATACTAGTTAGTGATAAGTCACATGAAGAAAAATTAGAAGAAATGAAAGGACAGAAGATGAAAAAGTCTAAGACTCATTTTGCAGGATCCTCAAGGTAAGCCTCTGATAAAGGAATATTTGATCAGAGATCTGAATAAAATGAAAAATTTAGCCTTTAAACATCTTGGGGAAAAATTCAGTTTGGGCAAATAAAAAACATGTAAAGATCCAGAGAGAAAAATGATGCATGGCATGGGACAATATGGCTAGAAAGGTATGGACAAAGTGTGTGTGAGAGAAAAAGAGAGAGATAGAATAATAGGATAGGAAGTCCAAAAAATAGGGGTCAGATCATGTGAGGCCTTGACCATGATGAACATTTTTTAGAAGTTTTAAATACTTTAAGTATGATTAAGAATCTACCAATTAGAGGAAAGTAGGCAAATCATAAAATCAGTTCGTCTTAAAATAACACTAGTTGTGTACAAATAAGGTATAAAAATTAATACTGGCCATCAATGAGAAGAGTATTTTTGGATTCAAAGGAAAAGAAAGACGATGGTTTGGTCTAGGGAATTAATAATGAATGCCAAGAAAATGACTGAAAGAAGAATAGAGTATGGAAGTCAACATAATTAACCATTTGTTAATTTGTTTGATGTCATGAGTTAAAATGGAAAGTGAATGTAATTTGACATTTTAATAATTATGCTGAATATTACCTTATAAAATTCATATATATTTATATATATGTGTGTGTGCATTTTATTGTGGTGAACACATGTAATATGACAGCTAGCCCCTTAATTTTTTTTTTTGTAGTGCTGGGATTAGAGGCGTGAGCCACCACTCCCGGTCCCCTTAAATTTTTAAGTGCATAGTACAATATTGCCAATGATAGGGATGGTATGCAACTGATACCAACAACACCATGCCTAACTAAAACCTTATAGCATTTATTTTGATTTCTATTTCCTCTCCTTTGAATTATTTTTGTATGTCTTTTCACAGTTGACATTTATAAGAATTTTTCCATCTTTGGTTTCTAGTTCATTATTTTCTTGTTCGCCTCCTACTTTTCTGCTCATATTATAACTTTCTCTACTGAAGATGGCTTATTTTACTAACCTCTTAACTGCACGTCTAAAGATTTCAACCTTGCTTCCCTTCTTACTCTCTCTGTACTCCTCAGATAAACCCACCTACTTATTCCTATAATTTTCACTACTATATTGACTGTTGACAACCAAATATCTACCTCCAGACCTGATCTTCAGATCCTTAATTCCCATCTGCAACAAGCTATCTCCATCTAGATGTCTAGGTGGTGTCTTGCCTTGATTAAGTCCAACCTTGACCTTATTATCTTCACCAAAACCAACTTTTACCTCTGTTTTTCACATTGCACAATAAGCCTTAGAGTCACTCCTCCCTCCCATTAACTCTCAAGATAAACAATTATTAGGACCATTTAGTCTGCATTAATGGCACTCAAATTTATCCCCTTCTCTCCATTATCTGGTTCTAATCCTCATAATTTTTCAGAGTTGTAATATAGTCTCTTCATTGGTAGAACTGCTCTACTCTTTAGCTGTCTTTCATACTGAAGTCATCTTTCTAATATTCAATATTGGCTAGCCCTTCTACACTTTAATGTTCTAATTTAGTAAACACTGCTATAACATAACACATTTCACGAGTTTGGATAAACATCAGAGAAGGTCCTATTTTCCATTGGAAAATCTCACTGCAGGAAAACACAGATGCATTCATTAATTCATTCAACAAATATGTATAAAAAAATTCTTTGTGTGTCAAACACATGGAAGGAAATAAAGTAAGACATTTCTTCCTCGACTCTGTTCCTTATACTGGGACATGGAACAAAACTGGTTTTCCTGCCCTGTGCAGATACATTTTATGTCAATTTAATCTTGTCCTCTTTCACCATATTTATGCCATACAGAATGTTATTCTTCCTATTTTCTGACTAAAAATAGCATTCACTAAGAATAATTCAATAAGCTATTTTTTCTAAATCTATTTCAATCTTTGCGCTTCCAAGGTATTCTAACTATTCCTCCTAGCACATTTGTTACATGATCAAAATATGCTTATATATCTGTCTTCCCCATGAGACTTTGCACCTTTTGAAGTCTCTGTATTGCTGGATAAACAGAGTCATCCACCAAGTTTTGGTAAAAGCATGAATGAATAAATAGAAAAACAATCAGATGGGAGAGTTTCCTTCCCAAAGATTGTTCTGTAATGTATTATCAACCTGTATAATACTGAACTGTTCAATAAAACAAGAGGGCAACACAAGACACTTGAAGACCACATCACACCTCTTGTCTCACAACTCTATGTAAACGTTGATAATGTTCTGCCTTTTGAAAGCAAAGTATATTCCTGAAGGTATGTGAACAGTGTTCTCTCACTGTGTTTAATGCTGTTTTACACATTTACTTAAACCTGTTTTTCATTCCATGTTTTACAGAAAAATATTAAGATTTCTTCTCCTGTGTTAAATTAACCATTGAAATATTTCGTTTGCACTGACTTTTAATTGTTTACATTAAAATTAACTCATTTTCACAAGCTGTCCAATGTTTCATCAAGGCAGTATCTCAAATAGAGGAAAAGAACAAAACAAAGAAAAACGTAGTGCCCTTTTGTTAACACTGCCTGCATTCCAACAACAAAATAAATGGCGTCACTTCTATTCAGATTTTATAGACTAAACATGAAAGACAAAACACAAGTGTTTTAACAACATATAAATACATGAACAGAGGAAGTCTAGAATGAAGAACACCACTCCAGAACAATGTGTCATTTTAGCTCCTATCCAAAGTACTGAAAGAATATATGAACCAAAACAATATAAATAATTATATTTCACATTTTACTTACAATTTTCTGGGGAGACACAAAAATTTTTTCAGAATCAGAATCGGAAAAAACAATAAAAGGAAGAATCAAAATCAATACTCTTGTGAATGTTCCAGAGTTTATTACCTTTTTCTTATCAACGTACTGTACCATCTTAACCCTTGGATATGGGGAGTGGGAAGACAGGAGAGAGGGACAGAGTGAGACAGAAAGGGAAAGACAGAGTGAAAGAGAAAAGAGGAAGGAAGAGGGGGTAATGGTGATGATTGTTATTGATAGTTTTAAAAAAGTATGTTCAAGGCTAAGCAATAGGTATCAATTGCTCAATCAACTGAACAGTCTTCTTTGCTTAAAGCTACTAAATCTCATTAGCGAAATTAATACTATCTTCACAAAAGTTTATTTGATTTGCTAGCAATTATGTCAGTGTTTTTATATATAATTTAAAACTTTAAATATATGAAATGACAATCACAAAACATTCATTTGAACTACAGCATAAGCACCTAAGTGACATGTTTATATGTTTCTATATATAATGCCTATGAAATATATATATAATTTAATAAATATTTTTTCAGAAAATTTCATCTGCACACACCTAAGCATTTGGGGGTTAATAGAGTAGGAGGTCACACATCAGCATCATTCAAATGTTTGCAGTTAAGCAGAGCAGCTTTACAACAAAAAGGAGAATCATTAATATTAAAAGCTGCGGATGTGAAACGCATGGAGTATAAATTCAAAATGTTGATCAGAATCATTTTGTTGATAGGAATTGAGTTAACTAGGAACAGAGCCAAAAATTTCAGGTTTAAAAGGCTTCGAGCCACTGTGTGGTTGTAGTATATTTATATACCTCTATATTTAAACACAGGTGGTAATTAGCAAGATTGAGACACCTTTAATAAGGCATCATCATAGGTGCAAAGAATGTGTAGCATAAAATGAGTTCATTATCAATAACTTTTCTGAATTAATCATCTCTTAGGACATTTAATTTTAAATGTACCTGAAAAAAATAGATTATTAAGATAGGCCATCTGCAGAATCATTTTCTAATTTCTCTGAACAACTGAAGAGTTTCCTTAAAATGTCTGAATGCAGCTGGGACACAGAAATTACAATATCTAATCAACCAATTGTCCACTGAATCTGGCATCTTCCCTTTGACAGGTGTCTAAACCAGATAGAGGCATTAGAGGTTATATCCACACTTAGAATCCAACAATTATGCAAAACCATGCAACTGGGAAATTTTCTCTTTGACTTTAGACAGTAATCAGATTTTCCCTGACGTACACAAACCAATAGTCACGTACTTTTATTTTGGCTGCTTTTCAAATTCATTCCTATAGGCAGCTAAAAACACTAAACTGATTCCAAACAAATGAATTTCCTTTAATATAACTAGATTTGAATTCAACTGACAGTTAAAAATATGTGTACATACATATATATATATATCTGCATCGACATGCCAAATATCTAGGAAAACAAAGGCAAAGTAAGGACATGGTAATTTCTGCAAGGGAAGTAGAGGCTATTTTTTTTCATGAAAACTCAGTAATTAATAAATAAGAAAAACACTGATATCTGAAAATTTTATGATAGTTGACTGACATTCTTCATTGTTCATTCAAAAGCCAAATACAGTAAAGGTTATAAGAGATTGGATACACCATAAAAAAAATCCAGATGCTAGAAAATTTAAACATGCAATGGTATCTGACTTAATTTTTGTTTTGATTGGGTTTTTTGTTTATCACAGGTGTACTTTAACAGATATACCTAAAAATAAAATTAACAAAATGCATGCAATTCAACATCCAGTAAATGGATATAGTTATCCCCAACATTCCCTAAAGTTTAAAAATGTAAACAATTTTGGCCTAAATTTTAAATAACTTCACTCTATTATGAATAATTCCATCATCTGATCTATGTATTTTTTGAAATTCACCTTACATTTACTGAGAAAAAAAGATCTTGTGGCCTTTACATAAACACACACACACATTCTTTTTTTGCTAATATCCTCTTTAGGGAACTTTTTTCTTAGGTATAATATAGAAATTTGTTTGCAGGTATAATTTAAAAGAATATACATTAGTTTATCAGGATCTACGAATGGTATTGCAAAAAATTTAACACGGATTGCAATCAGCTCATATTAGATATTGTGATTCCAAATTCAATTTCTTCAGTCATAATCAGCCCCAGAAATGTTACAACAAAATATGAAAAACATTAAAAGGCAATTTCCTCATTGTTGACTACTTACCAACTGACAACTTGGTTGATTAAAATTAAAACAATCAGTATGCTTTATGGTGATGTGTAAAAGGCTATTTTACAGATTCAAATAAATATTCAAATTCATTTGATCTCTAAAATAGAAAGTGGGGAGTCGACATTGGGACAAAATTGTTTTTCTGTTCAAAAAAAATAACTGATGCTACTGGAAAATTCAAGCATCATTTATATTTACTGTGATCAGTAACTAGGGTTTTTCAAAATGTACAAAATCTTAAATTGAAAGAACATTTTTTCAAGGTAATAGCTATTATGTAACTATTTTACAGCTGTGAATGTCTTATTAGAACAAAAATGCTTCTTAGAATACATAAATACAGATCAGAACGAACAAATCAAAACCTATTTCTGTGACTATTTGAAAAGAACTGCTAGAGTAGGGACAAAGAGAGTTGAAGGAAAATCATCAGGAAAAATGACCAGTTTTTGTTCTGCTTAATCATTTATTTCTAGCAAATTCAATCCCCCAGTGTTTTACAGTTACTTTAGGGTCCAACAGGCTGGCATGAAATTAAATTAACAAGCAGGTTCCCATCCTGAATTAGTGATTCCCAGCTGTCTGTCCCATCAGGTTTCCATGGCAGTAAGAGAATTGGTAGAAAATGAAGTACAGGAAATTGTAAGAAGCTGATATATTAAACCCTTTAGTTGATTTTTTTAAACTGATGAATCAGTATGACAAGGCATGGGAGAGTGTAGAACTGAAGTTAAAGTTTTAATTTTACAGCTTATTGAAAAGGCCAGAGTGTTCTTGCTTTTGCCATGGTTAGAGAATGCATACATCCTTATTAACTAGTTCATAAAAGGCTTTCAACTCAGGATGAGATTTAATTATGTATTTCATGATAATCCAAAAATATTTAAGAAACTTTACATGAATTTTTAATTTTTTTCCTTCATGATACTGAGTCATTAACCATTTAAATAACTTCAAAGCACCAAGATTTTAAGTATAAATTTTTTTTCAACCAACCAGGTGTTCGTTTGCATCACACTAATCAGCTGATGGAACTTTGCACTTGCATATTTAGGTGTCATCTAGATACAGCCAAAGAGACTTGTCATAAGCACCAAGAAAAAAGAAATCAATCAGGCCAGTCATAATTACAGAGAGGATGGTTCCCAGTAAGGGTGTCACAGGGATGGTCTCCTAATATGAAAGAGATTTCTATGTGCTGATTTTCCTGTTATTTTCTCCACTCTTAACAGTTAGACTAGAAGGGGGAGGAGAACCCAATACTTCAGTGTCATTACATCATCCAAAGAGTAATGCTTAGTTAGCATACATGCATGCTCTGCCATGTGCCATTATTGACCTAAAGTAGAAGCTTGGATAGGAAGTACAATGCAGCATAATTTTTAAAATTGCAAATTATCTAAGATTAAACTTTCAGGTCCAGAAATGAGCCCCAAAGTTACAAAGTTAATTTAACAGGTTTCATTATTTAGGCTCTGCATCACTATTTTTAAAATACTAAGGATTCACTTCAACTGTAAAAATATTTACTCTCTAATTAAAATGAGTTTTATTGAAATAGTACAGAAATCAGTTGCTATTAACATTTTCACAGTAATTTTCATTTTTTGCCATCCTATTCTTACCTATACTTACATCCTATTCTTACATCTTATTCTTACTCCTAGCCCTATTTTGCATAAGTTCCAAATGCAAAAATATCTCATTGGTCAGGATAAATTGTACCACTGTACATCCAGCAAACTACAGAATCTGTACATTATAAGACCTACTGTAATAGACCATCAGTACTAAAGAGACACCTATGGTTGAGCCACCGATGTTGTTAAGAAAAATCCAAAACAAATCCTTGAATACGGTTCACCTGCTCAAATCAGAATGGTTCTAGCTGGTTTAATATTTACTTTTCTCTGCTCAAACAAAACTCAAAAGAAACAAAAAAGCAATAGAAATAATGCATTAAACCAATACTAGTACATTAACTATATTAATAAGACATAATTATTAGATTTGATTAAAATATTTTAGCTTCTAGAGAAAAGGAAAACTATAACACCTATTCAAAATAGTGACCTAATACTCTGAATCTGCATATTATGTAAAATAGCTCTTGTAGATGTGAACAATTCTGAACTTCGATTCTTTTTAATTATCATAAAGCTAGTTTCCAGTTAGGGATATACATACATTAACCAGAATTGCTAAATTCTCCATCTTACAGTATTTTTCATCATTTCACCTGCCTGTGGTTGGTTGTACTGGTAACCCAGTTCACACCTTTCTTGCAAATGATAAATGAAGACAAGCTTTTTACAAGTATGTTTGGATTGCTGCTTTTGAGATTAAAATTAATCGCAATTTAAGATATACATGAAATTTTAGTAAAATTAACCTACATGTTTTATATCGCATGTGGCATTCACATGACATTGCTTCCAAGTGGGAGTGTATGTGTTTGAGTGTGTTCATGTGTATGTGTGTAGTGGGATAAATATAACTGCTCTAAGAAAATTCGTGTTTATTAAAAATTAACGACTGAGTTCAAGTATTCAAAATGTTGGTCTTATTTAATCTCAGGTCATTCACTAATAATCGCATATATAATAAATACTTTGCTAAAGCTGATTTATTGATCATAATGTATACAACCACGTGATAACTATACTATACTTAAATGTGATACTGACGAACTTTGTGGAAAAGCAAGTTTCAGGGAAGTATTACATGCCTATCTTAAACACAGAATTAAAAAGAAAAACATGTTAATATTAACACTTCTTAGGACTTCCAAGTTTTTAAGACAGTCATGGAAAACAAATCTCTAACTCAGCCTATTTCAGAAGCAATATAATAATATTTTGCAGTTTGATAATTTAGTGTAGTATTGTACAAAATAAACAAATGGAGGTTCTTCTATTTCAGCAAGGTTCTTTGTATTAAAAAGCCTTGGAAAGGTATAACGAGTATGAGGAAAACTGATTATATCAGTGTTATTTACATTTATGATAGCTGAATTGAAATACAGACTTTTAGAGTATTCAAACTTCGAATTAGGTCACTGAATTGGATGATGGTTCCACATAATAGGATTTTACTTTTTAATATATCTATATGGTTGGATGTTTGCAATCTCATTCAATCATCTTTAGATCAAAATGATTCTACGAAGAATTCTTTCCTTTCTTCCCATTGTATATCTTGTCAAACGACATGGATTACTAATTCATAATTAAGACCTGGACTTAATGGCAAATATATCATGTATTTAAAACACAGTGCATTGATTTATCTTCTGTGTCTGGCATTGTTCTAGGGACTGAACTGTATTAGTATTATAAAAATAATAGACAATTTTCATAGACTTGTTTTCCAGTAAAATTCGTTTTTACAAAAATGATTATAGTGGACAACCTGAAAACTTTTAAATAACATGTACAGCATGGATTCATGTTAGAAATTACTGACACCATTTTTTCAAATGTATGTTGTGACTTTCTTGTCATTAAAAGTTTCCAGTATTATTTTATCATAACTAAGAGCTTTTAACTAACCTTAAAAATAACTTTGCAAAAGCAGATTACTTAACATATCACAAAGGAAGTCTTGTGAACTTGGACAAAATGGTAAACTGTAATTGACTTTTTAGTTGTCTAAGGGTCACACTATGGCTTATGAAAATTCATTTTCCCCACATTGCAGATATGAAGAGTGAGGGGACGGGGTGAGCCAGCAAGCAAATGCTAGGTAGTGATGGGGCACAAGTTAAAGCTCTGGATCATCCTTACATTAAAACAAACAAACCAAAAGCTTTCCTTTCTCATGTACTTTTCTTTGGCGGCACTGGGATGCCCTCTGCTCCAAACAGGAAGATGTAGAACTAAGACGAACTGTGATATTTCAGCCAACAGATACAATAAAGCAGATATTTGTAATGTCTTCCCCAAACAGGCTGAGAGTACCAACTGATTCTCACACTACAGTGTACCTGGCTTTTTAATTATAATCACAGAACAAAAACCTAAAACTCAAGGAAGCTGTCTGCAATGCTCACCACAAACACGGTCAATTAAATGCTAATCTAACAGTGCTTATCAGAGTCCACTTGGGCATTTCGTTTCCTGTCAGGCTGGAAAGCCCAAATGGCATCTAATTTACCTTCTCTAGTACTGGGAACTTCTCTTTGTATTTCCTTGGGCCCCCTGAAACACACCTTTAGGTTAGCATCCCAGCAAAAGAAAAAAACCAGAGTTCAAGGCGTCTCCTAGCCAATTGTTTTCATCCTGAAGATGTAGTTTGTCTCCATCTGTTATCACGCCGCCGGTAGTGCGGTGCAGATCTGCTCAACCCCAAGCTGCCCACGGCGAGTACAAGCTGCAAACCAGCCCCCTTCCCCGCCCCACTCTCCCGGCGGTGACATACACGGGGAGGCTACATCTAGTAGTTGAGTGAGATCGACTGTTTCTGCAGTTGTAAACAACCGGCTGCACCGGGTTACTGAAATGTTTAAATACACTCCTAACAAACACATCCACTCACAAAGTAGCACTAACATCCCTCTCCACCTCCAGGCAAAGCATCCTGAAAATGAATTGGCAACCCGCCCGTTGCGGAGTGGAGGGAAGTGCGGCTCCCTCTCCCCAGGCTTGCCCAGCGGGTGCCCAGCTCTCTGCAGTTGTGCTGGCTGATGGCAGATCCCAGGGACTGAGTCTGGGGTGAAATGGGAAAATCCACAAATCCCCACGGTTGAGCACAAGGGTAAAGCCACCCACGGCTCTCGGACCACAGAGTGTCCTTAACAACTCTCTTTTAGGAAAATTAGAGTATAGGGAGGACGCAACGGGTGGGGCCCTCGCTCTCTCATATACAAGGGTTCTAGAGTGCCCAGAACCCGGGCTAGCAGGTTCAAATAGAAATTCAGAAGCAAACAGGTTATTAAACTGTGTCTTGGCCCCTCAGTGCCCCTCTGGAAGAGACGGGAGTAGCTGACCTCGAGCGGAGGAACCCGCGGTGGGCGCTCCAGGTGGGCAGGGGACCAGAGGAGACCCATCCCCTCTTCCTTTGGGGACAGAGCCCTCAGCCCACCCCAGCACCCAGGTCCACTTGTTAGAGCGCCTGGTCTGCGCCGAGCGGGCGCCAGACTCCGTCTCCAAACTGGTGGAGTTGGTCGGCAAAAGTGCCGCTGGGAAGCTCAGCGAGCCCTGAAGGGCAGCGTCCCCGGGGCCTGCCGAAGGCTCGAGGAAGGCCAGCCGGCCATCTGCCCCGGAGGGGCGCAGGGCCCGGGGTCGGGGAGCCCCTAGGAGAAGGCTTCCGGGGCTGCGCTGCCTCGGGCAGGAGTCCCGGGGCGGGAGCCGCCAGGCTCCGCGGCAGCCTCGGGGCGAAGTTCGCCCGAGTCCCGGGGCGGGAGGGAGGGCGGCGGCCGAGAGGCAGAGGCGGGAGCCCGAGGCGCGCACCTACCTCGTCCGGGCGCAAGTTTCGGCGGCGTCCCCAGGTGCGGACCTGCCTCGCGCTGGGTGCTCGGCGCCGCAGCTCCTCAGCGCCGGCGGGTGCTACTCGCGCCCGGGACCTCGGGCGTCGGGGCCGCTTCCTGCTGGGGACGACTGGACCTCCACATCACCGTCCGGGGCGCCGCGTGGGTCCCCGCTTCGCTCGCGGCCGCCGGGGGCGAGACACGAACCCGGTACGGCCGCGCGGGGACGGCCGCTGCCCGGAGAGGGCTCGCGCCTCGGGCGTGTGCGCACGAGATAGTGAGTCTACGTATGTGAGAGAGTGCGCGTGAGTGTGCAAGCGGAAAGGGTGAGCCCGGCTGGGGCACTCGGAGCTGAACTCCGGGTTGAGCCGGAGCCGCCGCGCTCGGGTGCTCGGCGCGGGGTCTGCACGGCCGATGGCTGCGCTGATGTTGCCTTGGCCGCCGCCGCCGCGCTCTAAGGCTGGTCGCGGTGGTGCAAAAAAATGTTTCTCCGCTACTCAAGACCAAAAAACCTGCCCTGTCTACTGAGCATGCCCGGTTTGACAGCTCCACAGCCGAGGATTTTTTTTTAATTTTTTTTTTTTTTTCCTTTTCCCCAAGACTCCAGGTTTTATCCGCAGCTGAGACCGGGGAGGGGGAGGAGCAGGAGGAGGAGGGGCAGGGGGAGGGCTGAGGAGCAGGTAGCGGGCGAGAGAAGGGAGTCCGGAGGAGAAAGACCCGCGCGCGAGAGGGCGGGCCGGCGAGCAGAGCGGGGACGAGGCAGAAGAAGGGCTGGGCACCAGCCCGAATTAGGTCTCCTACTACAGCGTAGGTCCCTGCCCAGAGGAGCGGCGTTTGTGGGGGTTAGGAGAAGTATTGGCCACCCCGTCATCAGCCTGGGACAGCATTTTCTGGTCATGACATACACAAACACGGGAGTGCGCCCAGGGCCACACACGGGACCGCGATCAGGCCTGGGTGTGTAAAGCCTCAGGACCACTTAGAAAGAATGCTAAGTCTTTTGCCAGAATAACTTCGGTGGAAGAAAAAAGAAAAAGAGGAGAAACTGGTCGGGTTTCTTCTCTTTCCCCCCGGGAATTCAGTGCGTGAACTACCCGCGGCTCCCCGCGCTGAGGCGCGCGGCCGTCCGTGAGACCCTCGGCGGCGGAGCCCGGCGAGCAGCCTCCCGGTGGCCGTCAGGTCAGCGCTCACGACGTCCCTGAGGCGGCGCCGCGGTGGGACCTGCCCTGCCGCCCGGTCCCTGGGTTCACCGAACAGCTCTGCCCCTCACCCAGCCGGGCGCGAGGGCACGTACCTGAACGAATCTAGTGCGCTGCCCTAAGCCCTGGCTCCCTCCCTTCCCAGTCTCCTCAGCTTCCTCGAAAAAGCGGAGAAGTGGAATTTGCACGCCCAGAAACTCGCTCCGGGCGGCTGGCGCGTCCGACTGGGCATGCTCCGGACTCGGGAGCGCCGCGCAGGAAGGCGCTCTGCAGCCCCTCACTGCCGCGCAGTTGAGCCCGCTGCGACCGGCGCGGGAGGCGCGGGCGCTCTCTCCCTAGAGCGGGCTCCAGTTCCGGGAAGGGCGGTGACGCCCACAGCCGCTTTCTTCCCGGCTTCCCAGCTAGACCCATACCGTGGGAGATACCAAGTGCCGACCAAGGGGAGCCCCACCAACTGCGAAAAGAAATAATAATAATAATAATAAAAAAAGAATGAAAACAAAAAAGAAAGAAACCATAAAACCCCCGAGTCTTGCAGACTCTAAGACCCCTCGCCCCCGGTGCCACCTCAGCCACAGCCTGGCAGGGGGCGTAAAGAGCAAAGGCCCGGTGAGTGCTCCCGGGGACTGCTAACCTCTAGGCAGAGAAATATACCGCGAAGAGTCAAGCTTCTTTGTGCGAGGGACGTTTACTGATATTTTTCTTGAGTGAAGAAAGAGGGGCTTGTGTGAATGTGCGAGTGTGCGCTCGCGTTTTAAATTTCCATCCAAAAGGACGGACTCAGGGAAGCGAGAAGCTACTGCCAAGTTGGGAGCCCGCTGGGGGGGGGGGGGGGTTG
>PVIC010007801.1:0-20661 GCA_004025085.1 Thryonomys swinderianus | reverse complement strand
CTGGGTTCCGTTTCCAGAAGAGAAGTAGTGCAGGGTGACGCCAGGGGGAGATCTCGGAACCTTGTGTTCCCATCTTCCCGGCTTTTTGAACCAGGTATTTGCGAAGAGGGAGAACTATAAACACATCTCACCACAGAAGGGTGGGTGTGCTTGGAGCTGAACACTCTCGAGGGAAGAATCAGGGAATCAAGAGCGCATTTACTGCCATCGTCCCTTTTCCAACACGGCCTTGGGCTTCAGGCGGGAAACATTTGGATTCCTGTGGCTCCAGCTCTCCCGCCTCTCCTGCCCTTCCTGCCCTACGCCCTGGCAACAAAGAGACAAACGAGGACAGGCAGGGTCTGTAGGGGCACAGGAATTGTTTCCTGTGTGATTCCCTCAGGCTCCCGGCAAAAGCAGTGGGGGGAGGGTGGCTGTAAAAAACGGTGTCATCCTCCCGTATGTAAATGAAGCTCCTTTAAACCCAGGGCTCTCCTTCAAAAGCAAGCTCTTTACATAAGTTTAAATGATTTTATGAATTCTAAATAAAACAGTGAAAGATTTCTCGTTAAGAACTACTTAATCCTCAAACTGTAGAGGGAAAAGACTTTGAGGATATCTCCGTAAACCCTACCTCAAAGTTCGGGAAAGAAACAAGAAACACTGGTCAGTAACTTGCCCAAGGATCGGAACATTATGCATCTAAGGACATTCTGTAACCAGTAATTAAGGAAAAGGAATTCTGGCAAAACGGGAGATAGAAAACCCATGGCAGCCCTGGAAACGGAATATTCAATTTAAAACTATGATCGTCTCACTCTCTGGCTGTGAGACGATTTTTTTTTTTTCTTTAAAGACACTTGAAGGGAGTGACACCTAGGGATTTCATGAAATAGATTTAACTTTCTTCTCTCCTGGAAATTCAGCAATTTGATTAATCACTTACAAATGCTAGAGACTGCTCCTTATACTTTCACATTCTTCCCTCTCATTTTCCTTAGCAATCTTCCGCGGCTCCCTGGTGTCTTTCACTCATTGGGTCTGCACCTGTAGCCCCGTAGTTCGTTAAAGACATTGCTTTCCTTCTAGAGTATAAAGAGCTATGTCACTTTTCTCCTTTTCCTGAGAGTTGATCTGCTGCTTTCAGAGGTTCTTGTCCACATATTGTAGGTGAATTTCCTAAACCACTTATTCAATTTTAGAGGTTCCCCAGAAGCAACAGTTAATTGCACAATTTTCAAGTAGTTTTGCTCATGGAACCAACAATTTCCATTTCAATAGGGATATCAGGAAAAACGTATTTTCATTTTCTAGTTTCAGAGTGGTAAATGTAAAGGGCAATATAACCAATCACAGTGAACCATGCAATCTCTATATAGGACAATTACCCAGTTGTCTTGCTTATATTACTCATATAATTTGCTGTGAGTTTTAAAGAGATATGCCTTTTTGCTCTCAAATACATTTATACAGGTGTACTCAACACCTTTACATGTATGCTCCTGGAACTCATACCATTATAAAAATTCAATTTAGCATGTGGTTATGGGCCATCTACCATATTCCAGGGACTGCCAGCACAACCAAAATATTGAGACATAAAGAAGCTAACAATGGTTCAAAGATCTGTGAAGATTTCACTAATCAACATGTATATATCCAGTCGCTATTCACCTGTACTCAGTCTTAGTGAACAATATTTAAATGGCTTAGCTTTCATTTTTTGATCATGTTTGTTTAATCCAGTTTGCTTCCTGTGAGAAAATGAAGAATGGAAAATATCACTTATCTCAATCCTGTTTCTAAATATTCTCATAAGTAAGAGTGTAAGTACAATAATATTAGAAGACCAAAGTCAATAACAATTACATAAAGAAAATCAATATGTACCATCTGAAAGAAGGAGTTTTATTTGGTTGCTTGCCTAATGGAACATGTTTTCTAAGACAGACTTTCAATAAGTACTTGTTGTGGTGAACCATTGTTTCTTATTGTAACTGCTACAGTACCATCCAGTGATCAGCTACCAGAGGTTAAAAACAGTACTGGCATGTTGACCTTTGGTTTCAATGATTGGAAACAACCAAGGTAACTTGATGACTCTTTACCCAAACACCTTCCATAAATAGGTCAGTAACATATCAGTCACCAGCTTGCTGCTGGGTGTGGACCTTTTTCCTCTGGCTGGGCCCACTGGGGAAAGTGGCCACATTGGAGAAAGCTCACTTAATCCTGGATGTGAACAGTTGGCGGTCAGAATTCTGCACCCATCTGTTCACAGTAGAGTCAGATGAGTTATTTTTTGCACACCCTCAGAAGGCTCAGGAGAACAACCGACAAGCCAATTAAAGTTGTCTGTTTACCTTTTCTTACTTAGTATCCAAATGGACACTGTGGGGCTACTTCTTGGCTGGAGTGCCAAAGGAAAGCAAAATGTGTTTGCTTCTTTTTATATTTTGGGCTTAGCAAGTCACTTGGTATTCCATATAGCAAACCCTGCTCAAGGAAGTGTACATTCTCATATAATATTGGAAAGCCTCCGTCAATAATGCAGCACCTTTTCTCGAAATAATACGTAACCCTAAGAGATTAATTTTAACTTTCAGAAACCAAGGTTACTCAATAAGGTGCATTGGTCATTTGCTCATACAGTAGTATGTTCAAAACATTGCCTAAATTTAAAATTATAGACAGTTAAAAGAATGGTATCTTGGTTTTTAATTTATCTAAAATTCACTGACATTTGATAAACCAACATAGCAATAACAATTATTTGTATCCTCATAAAGATAACTTTGAACCTTCTTTTGCAGATCTGAAAGCTGTCTGTATGCTAGTGTTTGTCTTTTATTGGGAATACTTTTAAGAATATTACTTTCTGGCACTTTTTAACACAGTTGTTGAATAGTGGAAAATTGATTTCTAAATGTACCATGATTTTGGTTTGAGAGATGAAATTACACTCCAAAATAAAAGAACTTGGAAAAAGTATAGAACAATTAGCATTGTTCTGTTGGCATTTAAAAACAATTGAATTTCTCTCTAATTTTGTGACCTCATCGTCGTAACTTTTTAAGTGAATTATCATGTCTGACTTAATTTATTTTGTAATAACTAGAGCATTTAATACTTCTCCAGAACATCTTTAATAATGGCCAGGATGTATGTATAGTTACATACATTAACAATAGCTATTTGATGCTAATAATTATTGGGGTAGTGTATAATAAACAGATTTGAAAGTGTATTTTATATAACAATTGAGAACTAAGAGTGTACATATCCAAACAAAGCAATAAGCACTAATAATTTCTTTTCAGATTAAGAAAATAGGTTCCATATATATTTTCACTCTCTTATTCATGCTTTCATTAAACATCTACAGTGCACTACTTATGTCCCTGTTCAGTGCTGTGTATTGGGAGAACAGTGGTAAACAAAGTAGCCCTACTTCTGACCTTGTGGAGATTGCAACCCACTGGCAGGAGATAAACACTACTGTCCTATGATGAAAAACATAATTCTAAAGTAATGAGTGCTCTTAACAGAACAAGATATCTGAAAGGGAGCAAAGAAGACTCAATACAGATTGGAGTTGGGATTGCAAGGTAGGCACCCCTAAACCACTGGCTATTCTGGCTATTAATCTAAAACTTGAAGCTTGGGTACTAATTAGCATTTGGGGAAGAGAAAACCATCTATTCTAATTGATAGGAGACATACCTGTGCACATCAAGGATAATAAGGAAAATCTTGACAGGGTGTAATGACCATAAGTAGAGTAGAGGAAGGTGTGATGGAAGGTAAATCCCCTTAGTGGCCTGGATTTGGAATTTGGATTTTGCTCTGATAATGGGAAGTCAGGACATGTGTGCTCTGAGCTGATGTAGAGTGCAAAGGCTCTTTGCTCATGTCAATACAATTTTTATATTCACCATCAATACATAGTTCTTGACCCTTATCCTTCCATTCTCCTCTGTATTATGTGCCTCATCTTCTCAAAGTGTGGTCCCGATACTCCTGGAGGCTACTTTTGAGTATTTTAAGGTCTGCAAACTTAATTTCAAAAGATATTGTTTCCCTTTCACTTACATTTTTACATGTGTATATCAATCATTTTACCATAGAAGTAGAGATGAAAATATAGGTCTGTTATATTAACCCAAGTTTTAAACATAAAAGTCCCACTCTTCTCAATATGTTGTTTTAAAAATATAACAGTTTTTCATGAAAATGATATTTATATTAACATGAAATAGGTTTATTAGTTATTTTAAGTTTTAATCAATTCATAAATATCTAATTTTTGTCTAAGTTCTGAAACATAAATATCAATAGCTATATCCAACAAAAGCAACACCATTTTGGATCTTCAAATGAGAATCAGGATATCTCATGTGCGGGTACAAACTCTCAATGTTGAATCTGATCATAGTATATATATATATATGTATATGTATGTATATATATATATATATATATATATATGTATATATATATATGTACCAATCAAATCAAGTCAATCAGTCAATCAACAAAAGTGGTCCTGGGCCAGGAATTTAGCTCAGTGGCACCACTGCCTGCCTCACAAGTGCAAAATTGTGAGTTGGATCCCTGGTACCACAAAAGACAAAACAAAACAAAAAGTGGTTCAGAGCCAAGTGCCAACCACTGAACTTTAGTTAAAATAATGGCTCCTCTCCTGTCAGTGTGTTTATTGTTCCTAAAGCCTCAGTCCTTGGACTTGCAATAAGATATTGATTGCATTCCAGTGTAAATATTTACAACAGTCATGGAGTGCATTCTGATATTATCTGCTCTATTCTAATTGAATCAACTGTTTTCCTAGCCCACTAATTCATGTTTTGAAACAGTATGGATGATCTAGTATCAATAATTACTTCTAGCCATGACATCTTCAAGAGCATATTCTTTGCTGTGACATTCCTCTTCAGCTGCATCTCTACTATCTGACTGGATATTTCATTAATATTTCATGATCACCTCAAATTCATCTTACTGAAAACTGAACTGAGTCCTATATATTTTAAATTGAAAAAAAGAGATTGAAATAGTACATAATCCCATCAAAAATTTTGAATAAATAAACCAAAACAAAAATAGAGGTGTAGGGAAAAGACTGGGAGAATAAATCACAATAGTAATGGTAATTTGTGGAATTTCTGACAATTTAAATTTTCATTTTATATTCTATACTTAGTTTTCTGGAATATATATCTTCATAATCAGAAAGCTATTATTAAAAAATAAAAATAGAACTATTATTCCTTACAAATCCTTTACCTATTCTTGGCTTCCTTTTGAGAAAAAATGACTTTATTTCACATTTTTCTATAAACACATATTTTTGTAATATCATTACATTAATGCAAACCCCTTCAGGACATCTTTGTTTTATCAGCAAAGGAATTCCAATTACAGAATAGAAATAGGCAGGAGTTACCTACTACCAAGTAGTAGGCTTATTGATTTCGCAGGGCACTTGATGCCTTGATTGAAGTTCCAGAATGCTGCAGGCTAACACTGCTTTTGTCTCTCTTGAAATTGTGTGAAGTTCAGTTTTTCTCACAGGCCATCAGATGAATTTCTGGTACAGTGAAACAGTTTGCGCTTTCACTTAAATACTATTGTGAATAAAATATAAAAGTCTTTAGCTCAAAACACGGTTTTATCTCCCTGAAATGCACTTCGCTCTTTCTAATGGTCTATCCATATTTTTTCAGACTTCTATTCACTTATTTTTCAGACTGCTACCTTTTTTAAGATGCCTTCTCTTGAGCTTCCATCCTGAAATGCTCTCCTTTGAACTATTTCCTCTTTGGGCTTTATGGCATTCTCCTTTTATCATAGTTATTTAGATGTATATTTAAACAATTGTACTCATTTCCATAATATCAAGGTTATTGGATAAATATTGAATAAAATTTGATTATACATAGTTTATCATACAGAAATAATTGTGGGCAAGTTTTGAATTTTTTTTTGAGACAGGCTCTCGCTTTGTAGTTCAGGCTGGCCCTGAGCTCACTGTGTAGCCCAGGCAAGCAGCAAACTCAGCAATCCTCCTGCCTCTGCCTCCCGAGTGCTGGGATTACAGGCGTGAGCCACCACGTCTGGCAAGTTTTGAATTTTAAAACTTAATTTCTAAGACAAGGGGTTAAATAATAGAAGAATTAAAAGATATATATTATATGTAATACATATTATGTTCTAATTAAAATATTAAGTTTAAGTAGTTTGTGTCAGGAGCATTTCAATTTGGGAAAATTAATTGGACAATTGGGACTATGACTGGGTTGAGCTTTCCTGCCTAAACACCAGCTATGACATATGGGGACCTGAGGACTTGACTCTTTGTCTTTGCCTCTGGGAACAACAAAGACCCCAGTGGTCCCATGTGCTGTGATGCTCCGGGACAGAATTACACTGGGACCACCATTTGTGTAATTCCTCCTTGTTTTCGAATGTACATGCTGCCCTCTGAGTGGCCTGTTACACTTGTTACTCCTGATGCACCGAAACTACTGCCGTGATCTGTAACACTGCTGGCTCCAGACATACTGAATAAAAGCTGTAGCAAGCTCAGGTCTGCTGTCTTTGTTACCCAGAGGAGCATGGACCAGGCCCAAGCTCAGCTTCTTCTCTAAGTCTCATTTCTGCCTATTTATTAATTATTTTGGCTTGTTCTCTCAGACTAACAGGAGGCTATAACTTAACTGCAAATGTTCTAGTTACATTCCCTTCCCTTGTTCCCTACAAGTTTGAATTATCATGTCTCCTATATAGGAAATTTTTCTTAAAAATTGATGGTAAAAACAAAAAATAGAAATAAAGCTTATGTATATAGGAGAAAGGGCTTATGGAGAGGACAGGGGAATGGAAAATATGAGAATCAAGATATATCATTAAAAGTACAAATTCTTAATGCTGAATGTGATTATAATGTATATCTAAAATGTACCAATCAAAATTGTTTAATTGAAGAAAATTTTTTTTCTTTAAAATCTGGTATCATGACTTAATATCATTGGTTTATGCCATGACAATGTCTAAGAGATAAACATGAGTTTAAATGGTATTACTTATTAGTTCATTTTTATTGCTATGACAAAGTAACTAATAAAGAAAAGAAGTTTATTTATTACACAGTTTTTTAGGCTGAAAGTCCAAAGAGCTTGGTGCAGGGGTGGCAGGTGATCACATAGCAGATGGCATCAGGTCTAGAGTGTGTGCAAAAAGGAGAGTTCAGTAGTAAAACTGGAAACTAGAAAGCTATTGAGAACTCATCATTTTTTTTTTTTACAATACTCTTTTGAGAACTAACCAGGGTCCCAATAGAATATGTCAACTCCTTCCATAGCCATCATCTTCAGTGGCATAATTAATTTCCAGCAGGTCTCACCTGTTGAAGATTCCCTATGACCTCCCTACACTGCCAAGCATCCCTTGAGGAACAGTCATATCCAAACCACAGGAATGTCTACGTATCTAGTGAATAAGGGATTTTTGGAATATGATCAGTTACCTATTGTGTTAATAAATTATTGAAAAAAACTCAGCAGCTCATAACAGCAATTTATCATTTCTCATAATTTTGTAGGCTACATGGAAATTCTTTTTTTAAAAATTGATTTTATTGGTATATTTTATATATGCATTATGGACATACATATACAAGATGGGAGTTCTTTATGCAGTTGGTGTCTGGGGTCACAAATGCAGCTGCATTTGGATGAAAGGTCACTGGAGCTGAGTTCTTCTTGCATGGCCACATTCATGTATGCTTGGAGCTTCGCCCAGAGGGTGAAAAAGCTGAGCTTTCTGAGCATACCTTCATGTAGTGTGTCTCTATTAGATTGCATGTTTTCTGTATCAATACTGTTGCATGTTAAATGACCTTAAGATTTAGTGTCTTAAAACAAGAGCCCTTTCTTGTTTTTCATGATTATCTGTGTAAACTATTTTCTCTACTGATTTTTTTTCTTTGACTTAGTTTTGTGGCTGCACTCAGCTGGAGGGTTGAATGGGTTAAAAGGCACAGGGTGGCTCCCCTCTCATGTCTGGCAGTACGTGTTGGATATTGCTTGAATGCCTCCGTTCTTGGTGCCCTCCACCTAGTCTTTCATTCTACAGCAGGTACACTGATTGTTTTATATGATGGAGATAGGACAGCATCCCACATTAACAAAGTCTCGGAGGCTCTGGAACAACCAGAGCCTTGTTCTACCATCTTTTATTAGAGAAAAATCATAGGACAAGCTCAGATTCAAATAGACTTCATTTGTTGGTAAGAAGAGCTGCGAAATATTGTTACCACATTTTATTTCTTTAAAAGGTGCAATTTAGGATACATGTATATACATATATATCTGTATATCTGTCTGTCTGTCTGTCTAGGTATCTATCCATGGTCCAATATTCTACTGGATTGTGGTATAATTAGATTCCGGGATAGGCAAATTATTTTTCCTTTTGTCTTCATTTTGTCATATGTAGAAGTCTGTCTCTTGCTTATTTTAGATTCTCACACTTTTCTTTTTATAACATAGGCAATCTATGAATACATTCTTACTGAATAATGATAAAAGCAAAACCATAGTAAGCCTATACTATGTATCAGGCTTCATTTTCTGTGCTTGATGCGCACTGCTTCATTTTCTCCTTGCAAAGAATAAAATTATGGAAGAAAACAATCAGCGGTACCGTTTTGTAGATAAATAAATAAAAAAGAATAAATATGTGTAAAAAACTTTTCAAAGATCACACAGCTATGTTCTTAACTACTCTACCATGGCTTCCTTTAATTTTTTTCCTATGATAATTTGATATAAATTTCTTTAACCTTATTTCTATGCATTTATATATATATATATATATATATATATATATAAAAAATGTTCATGTGTATTTCCTTACCTAAATTGTGTCATATTAATTGATTCCTAGAATGGATCTGATTAATCACACTGTGTGAGTTAGAAACTGCCATACATCCCTTCCAGAGGCTTCAACAAAAGTGGATGTGTGTCCATTTACTTCATACTGAACTTATACAGCATCAAACCTTTTCAGTTTGATGAACAAAACTATCTCATAGATGTAATATAAATTTGCTTGTTTGTTAGAATGATGAAAGTTTTTCATATAAATTTTTTCTTGAAGTTTTCTGTTATTTAATCTTCTTATGGATTTGCTGATATGTGCATTTGGTACTACTTTATTTTATGTTTTGTACATATTTTATTGACATGTAGTTTTCAAATTGTATATGCCATTCTACATACTTATTTTTCATTCGACTTATTACCTGTGATCAAATATGGCAGTTTTTGCCTTAATGAAGGCAAGTTGCTGACACATTATTGGTTACTAACTATACTAAACTCACACATTTTATACTTATACTCCTCTTAAGCTCAGGAGTAAATTATCTTAGTTTAGTCTCTAAAATTGTCCTACAAACAAATCAAAGATGACTCATCAAGTATTATTTTTAATATGGCTATTTTCTAAGTAATATAAAGATGTTACATTCCACGTTGTTCTGTCATGGGAAGACTGCCAAATTATTAATATAATATCTTTGGAGGAAAGGAGGAAAAATTGTTTCCCGGATGTCTGTGTAAAATTTTAAATGAAAATGAATGTAATTTGCATGTTAGTATTCATGGCTGCTAGTTCTTCTCTGTTAATTTACATTTACATTCTTAATGTCTAGGATGAGCCTAGGGAAATTTAAAACTCAATTTTATTAATGCTATAACTTCCATAGGAATCTCAATATGCACACAAGTTCTTGGATTGTGGAGTTACTCGAGACTATAGCAGCTAAGAATAATTGCTGAGTGGTTATGATAGTTAAATATGCACTGTCAATTTTGATTTTCATAATTCCTCTGGGACTAAGCCCAGTGTCCAAAAGTTTTAAAAACATGAATCTAATATAGTAATGAATGTTAACATCTTTAAAATGGAAACATTACATTTCTGAACCACTGCCCATCTTTGATTAAAAATGAGTTAAATTAGGTCATGTTTCACATTTACAACATTTGCATTGACATACATAATGTTTGTGATTACTGCATGACCTGAGGTTTGCACATTCAACTCTGTGTTTTTCGTTAAATTGTTTGTATTGTGGGTATGACACTCTACTCCTAGTTAGCGGAGGCACATATGAATAGAAATGTATGGACCAAGCATTAGTGTTGTTCCTAGAGTTCCAGATAGGTATGCCTTTCTCTGCTTTTTTATGTGTAGATAGACTTTAAACATATATATGGAAAGAATGTGCTTACAAAGTATGCATTTAGGAGGAAAATGTCTGAACAACTCAGAATTCCTGAACAGAAATGACACTTTAATTGCACCTATTTCTTTTTTGGGGGGTACATTTTATTGGTACATTATATATACACATTACAATTACACTCCACATTGAGAATTTGTACCAATATATGACACAACTTAATTCTCATTTTTCCCCCTCTCCTACCCACCCTATCTCCCATTGCCCCTATATACACAAGCCTTGTTTCCTTTTTATTAACCATCAATTTTTTTCTTTCTTCATTATTTACCCCTAAACCCCATTACCCTTTTAATATTTACTATTTCATAATATCAATCATGCATTTGAGAACATATTTATAAATTGAGTTTCTTATACCAGAGAAAATATGTGATATTTACACATCTGTGACCTATTTATTTTACTTATGAGTATGTCCTGAAGGTACATCCATTTGAGTATGAATGATTCAGTCTCATCCTTCTTCGTGGCAGAGTGATACTCCATTTTAAAAAAACACATCTTCTTTATCCAGTCTCCAGTTGATGGGCATTTTGGGTTGTTTCTAAGATTTAGCTATCACAAACTGAGCTGCTATAAACATGGGTGCACATATGTTGCTGTGATATGGATCTTCTATCAGTACCCCCACATTTAAAGATCTGATTCAAAAATGGACATCTGAAATGAACAGACACTTTTCAGAGGAAGAAGTAAAAGCAGCTAAGAAGTATATGAAGAAATGCTCACCGTCACTGGCCATTCGAGAGATGCAGATGAAAATGACTCTTAAGATTTCATCTCACTCCACAAAGAATGACTGCTGTGTCGAAATTAGCCAGCAACAAACGCTGGCAAGGTTGTGGAGAAGAAGGAACCTTTCTCTACTGTTGGTGGGAATGTAGACTAGTACAACTGTTTACTGAAGCCAGGGTGTGCTAAAAAGCCTAAAATTAAGGCCCTGTATTATACGTTGGCTTTACATCTAGCGAAACTGAGAGAGCCTCCAAATGACTAACCCCAAGTTTTTCAATCCACTACGCTCCTGAAGATAAGACCTCCTAGTCTAATAAGATCAAAGAGTCAAAAAGAAGTCCTGAAGTACCAGTGGGTAGAAGATTTCAGTTCTCTGATACCAGTAAAAGAATTAAACAAGCCAACCACCTCCTTCTGCTTGAACCAGGGATTCACCCCACCCTCCAAAAATATAAAGTGCAATTCTCACAGTTCCTGGTTGTTAAATGTTCTAGACGGAAAACCTTATGTTTTCCTGTGTGCAATGTGGTATCACTTTTCATGAGACTGAGAAAATATGTTATTAATAGGCTGCTATCCATTTTATCTATCCAACATTAGGGGTCCTATTTTCAACCACACTCAGAAACTTAAGATGGGACTCTGTCTCACATTGATAGAGTAAAAAGAAGTCAAGCAACAACTAGGGGTGTATTGGAAAATATGTTTTATTACCAGAGCTGAACAATAATAAGTCTGTATTAATTTTGAAATTTTGAGTAGGAAATGAAAAGAGTTGGGCCCTGCATATAATTTTCCTTTTCTTTCCTTTTAAATATCATTGTTCAGAAAGGACAATGTTGTTGATCAGATGGTTTTATAGATGGTATCAAATATGATATAAGAATATTAATATTTATGGATAGAATATTTTATAAATTAAAAGTTAAGTATAGATAAATTATATAAAATTTGAGGCATACAAACCTCTAAATAGAGTATATGGTTAATATCTAAATGAAGATATTTGAATTCTTGTGCAGGTAAGCCATAATGATAAGACCATCACCAATTATATACATATTTAAAAGTTAGTTCCTCTAAGACTAGAAATGCAGATTCTTGACTTAATGTCACTGAAAATTGTACAAACACTCAAAATACAGTAGGCTGTAAGGAAGGTGATATTTAGAAGTTAAGACTAAATAAAAGTAACTATCACCTAGCATATATTCTAAAGGAAATGAAGTATGGAAAACTTTAAAAATAGGCAGAAAAATCGTCAAGAGAGACTCTTCAGAGGAAAGAACTCCTGGGCTGAAACTTGAAAGACCATATAGAATTAGACAGGCTTAGAAACTGGTGTAAAAGTGTTGAATGGAGTGAAATGATGAGAGAGATTTTTTCCCCAAAGATTAAATATGATGTAAAAAGAGAATACATCCTAGACAAAATTCTTTGGTAAAGTATTGATAAATTGTGGAAATGGGGAGCTAGAAAACTACTGCTTCTCAGGAATATCCTTCTCCCTTTTTTAAAAACTGAATTCTTTATTGGTACCTTTTAAAGGCTGAGTAGTAGTCCTTCCAGGGACTCCTGAAGAAGGTCTTCAGGAGACAACAAAGATTTAAATTAATTTAGAGAGGTAAATGGAAAGCTTCTTGAAAAGAAAAGGATTATCTCTCATGAATTAGAGACATAGTAGAAAGCACTGTAAATTAGGAAGATGTTGGAAGCTTGGATAGGGAATGCTACACTCATTGAAGGGATGGAAGGAAGAAGGAAGCCTAAGGCAATAGAAATGTAATTTGAGAAAATATTTCCAGTAAAGATATTAGAAACCAGTTGAAATTAAATGACACTAGGTTTCTAAATAAAATGTTTCTCTCAGGTTATGTCTATTCCAAATACATCTACAAAGAAAAACGGAAAGGAAAAACTGAAGCTATCCTTAACTTTTGAGTATTTGCTTTTTTTTTTTTTTTTTTTTTTTTTTTGAGCCAGGGTCTGTCCTTGTAGTTCAGGCTGGCCCTGAACTCACTATGTAGCTCAGGCAAGCCTCGAACTCAGCAATCCTCCTGTCTCTGCCTCCCGAGTGCTGGGATTACAGATGTGAGCCACCACACCCGGTTTGCGTACTTGATTTTGAAACTTTCTCTATAGAGTGTCTAGAATAAGACTGACAAAATGAAACTAAACCTCAAGATTATGACATCCACCCATGTTTATGAGTATGCCTGATGCCCGTATTTGGAAAAAGCTGATAGGGCAAGCCCAAGGCCAATATAATCAATGGTGAAAAGAAAGCATGCTGGACCATGAAATAAAATGAAGGCAGGAGCTTTAACTCCAAAGGTTAAAACTTGAAATTCTCCAGTTCATTATACTAAACACATACAGCCCAATGCAACTCTAGTTAACATTCTGAGTGTATTCTGTATTTGATTCATGGCAAACATGTATGTCTTTAATTGAATTTGATTGATAATTTGCAATTGTTAAAAGCTTTTTATGAACATGGAATTTCCAATAGGGCAGATTACTAGGATTCTATTTGATCATGGAAAAAATGATCTATGTAGATACAGTGTATTAGGAAGGTTACATGGATAAACTCCATTTCAAATAGACGTGGTTTAGGCTTTAATCTCAATTTCATATTCTTCAAATGAATTATTTTTTTCTTTTTTTTGAGACAAGGTCTCGCTTTGTAGTTCAGGCTGGCTCTGAGCTCACTATGTAGCCTAGGCAAGCCTTGAACTCAGCAATCCTCCTGTCTCTGCCTCCTGAGTGCTGGGATGACAGGTGTGAGCCACCACACCCAGCACTGTGGTATGTGGTATTGATTGCTGGTGGGCATAAGTCTCCACACCCAACATTGTATGTGGTCACTGGGGATGGAACTCAGGACCTTGCGCTTGCTAGGCAGGCGCTGGAACCACTGAGCTAACCCTCCGGCCCTCAAATGAATTCTTTATTAGTACATTTTATATACAGCTTACAGTCACACTCAACACTGGGGAATTTTTACCAGTAAATGACATGAGTTAATTCTCATTTTTACCCATATCCCAACCCACCCCACAAACCCCTGTTGGGAACAATCCTGTTGGGGAGAAATAATTGGAAGGTCAAAACTGACCAGGCCTTCCTGCAGACAGACTTGGGACTTAACTATGTTGTGAAAGAATCCTGTTTAGGAGGAATAATTGGAATGCCTTTCCTGCCTGCCTTCGACTTTGCACTCAGCTCACTTTTACCTTGGATAACAACAAGGACTCTGATCGTCCCACAAGCTGCGATGCTTCAAGGTGAAATTGTTCCATTGCCGGTGCTTACCCTGCCTTCTAAGTCTGTTACATTTTTGTTACTAGAGAGGTGCTCAATAAAAGTTGTGGGCCTGTGGTCTTTTGCTACCCAGAGTAGAATGGATCAGGCCCAAGCTCAGTTTCTCTAAGCCTCACTTCTATCTAGATATTATTTCACTGTGTGCTGTTGACTTACAGGAGACTAGAACCTAAATCCGAAGGTCCTAGTTAGTTCCCTTCCCCTGGATCCCACAAACACCCACCCACTATATACATGGGCTTTCTTTTACTTTTCAAATCATATTTATTTTTCCCCTCATTACTTTCCCTCAATTTTATTACATAGTTCTATGGTCTTGTCACCAGGTAGTGTCCCTTCTAAAAATAGCTCACCAAATAAATGTTGCTGGGTTTTGGGTTGCTGGCTTCTTCTGGAGTTGCATTACAGGTTTTTCTCATCTCAAAGTAGTGAATGAAATCAATAACAACAACAACAACAAAAAAAAAACAGTGACAAAGTTTATTTGAAAAAGTACAAGTCCCAAGTGAGGGAGAAACTCTGCAGAGTAAGCTTGGGTGGAGTAAAAGAGAACATACAAGATAAATGTACACTTTGGAGAGCACAAGGAAAGCTGTCACGAGGAGAGCTATGATAGAAAGCTCTTCTTGGCATCTATGTTCTTTTATGCCCTCCAAATCTCAAAGAAACCTATGGTAACTTCTACATATGGATCCTAAAAGCTGGTGCTCAGATCTCTTGTCTCTCTTTGCAGCCGGTCTAAGCCATGCCCTACCTACTATCTAATTTCTTTCTGAGAGACACAAATCCACATCATTCTTTATGGGTGCTGAAGGAATGGAGGTCTCTGTCTTGTACAGCTTTTGCAGGCTGGGAGGGCTGTAAAGTCTACATACTGGGGGTTATGTGTCCTCCAGTGACCTTGGGATGCTGTGGCTCACTGTCTGAGCTGAATAAAGAAAAACACAAAAAACTGTCAGAAAACAGTGAGAGGAGAGTTAGTGATCATTGAACTACCTGTTTAATGAAAAAAATGAGCTGCTCTCCTAACCTAAATGTAATGTGGGCAGGACTGATTTCCGTGCTCTGTGTGAGAGCACAGAAGTCTTGCTTTTTGCAGAGAAATTTCAAGACTTCCAGATCATCATAGGAATAACTTTCTCCTTTGGTACGATCTTGCTTTTCAAAGAGGTGAAGTGTGATTGGCTTTATTTTAGAAGGATCAATCTAATTATGCCTATAACTTTTACTGTGGCAAGGATCCCTAAGAAGGAGTCCTTTGGCTTTAATTTGTTAGTGTGTACTCCATCTCTCCAAGTTTGTATGAGCACCGAGTCTCCAGAAGTACCAGTAGGTCATTCCCGTGGGCCAAGAACTGGCAGGAATCTGTTCCTATACATTTGGATAGTCTGTTGTACTTGACCTAGACCGATGAGATATTATAAAAGTTTCATGATCTCTGGGTCTACTACCATGTCAGAGCATAGAAATGGCCTCCTGTCTAACATCTCAAGTGGACACAAGTTGAGGCCATTTTTGGGCATGTTATGAATCCTCATGAAAACTATCAGAGGTAATTGGAGCCAAGAGTCAGACCTCCCTTGGCAAAGTTTTTCCAAAGATCACTTTAGGGTCTAGTTGGCTCTCTCTATCATCGCAGAAGATTAAAATTCCCAAGTGAAATTGATGTGGTATGTATTCCCAAAGTATTTGCCACTCCTTAAATTATTTGAAAGGTAAAACAAAGTCCTTTACTACTCTAAAGAGACTGGAGTACTTCAAGTCTGAGGAGGATTTTCTTAAGAAGTGCCTTGAGTACCTCTCCATCCTTTTCTGAATGGGTAGTAAAAGCTTCATTTTCATCCAGTAAGAGTGCTAATCAAAATCAATATCTGTTGGAATCTCCACATCATGGCATGTGGATAAAGACCAATTGCCAGTCCTCCCCAGGATATGTCCCTCTCCTCTCTACAAGTTCTAATTGGCCTTGCCTGGTTATTTTAGGCACAGAGTGGACAAGCTTTGCAGCCCTGTTGCCACTAGTCTTAGTCCTGCCAACACTTGAGTTATTATTTCCAGTATAGGATCTCTTCCCATATGGGACAAATCATGAAGTACTTTTTGCCCTTCCACTATACCCATGAGGAAGGATCAGTTTGTTTTCCAAATATCAATAGTGTTGGGAACGTGTTTTGGGAGAAATAATTGGAAGGTCAAAATTGATCAGGCCTTCCTGGTGCAGAAGGACTCTGGACTCAACTCATCTTCACCTCTGCTAACAACAAAGACTCTGGTCGTCCCACATGCTGTAATGCTTCAAGGCAGAACTACTCCATTGGTGTCTGCCCTGCCCAGAGGGATCTTCATCTGCATAATGTCTCTAGGACTATGGGAGGTGTCTGCCCTGCCCACAGGGCTGTTACATCCTATTATTCTAGAGGTGCTGAATAAAAGGTGTGGTGTGGTGGGGCCTGCGGTCTTTTGCTACCCAGAGTAGCATGGATCAGGCCCAAACTTAGACTCTCTGAACCTCTTTTCTGCCTACTTATTAATTATTATTTTGCTGTGTGCTGTTGACTCACAGGAGACTAGGATCTAATGTAAAGGTTCTAGTTACGTTCCCTTCCCCTGGTTCTCACACAATACAGTCCCTTTTTTAATTCCCCCTTGATCTGAGGCCCATTTATCTTCATGGGAAGTAGAGTGGTTTTAATGGTTCCTCGAGAATGGAAATAAGGCTCAAGACTTAATGGACTCTAAGGTAGCCCTTTTGCTTCTCTATCAGCTTTTAAATTTTGCAAGGAAACTTCACACGTTTATTTGGTCCCCTATACAGTGCATGACTGTAAATCTGTTTGAGAAGATGTACTACCTTTAGGAATTGTAGAATTTCCTGCCTGTGCTTTAAACAGAGCTACTTCCATCAGAGAACCACACCTCCTCAGGGTTTTGTAGAGGCAGGTCACTGATAACCTATTTCATAGGTCTGGGAAGTCATTTGTTCACAAGAACAACTAAACCCTAACTTCTAGGCCTGTAGGTATCAAAGAAGCAGGATTAATAGTAATCCAAGTTTTTAAATAATGCCAGGGCTATCTAAAAGCATGGCAGTTGCTTATCAAGTGAACTTTGGTCCCCAAGGTACCTATGACCTGATGAGGAGTCAGTATTTCTAGTCTCTGTCCCAAGGTGAATTTTGTAGCTTCTTTTGTCAGTACAGCCTGCAAAGAATCTGTGACTAGATTACTGATTTCCTTGACCAGAACTATAATTATAGTTCCAAATGAAGATCTTCTAGAGAAGCAAGTTAAAACAGAAAGAAGCAGTTACATTGGTTTACCCATGATGTCCTACACTGCTCAGAGATCCTCAGAGGAGACTGTGATGTCTGTGCACAGGGGCATTGCAGATTTCCTTGGCACCTCTTCAATAAATGAGGGCTTTGGGTGACTTAGCCCCTCTCTGTAAAACTGGTCAACCCTCCAGTGCCATAAGTCAGGCACACTGGCTGCCTCACTCTCAGAGCAGGTCCCAGGCAGTGGCTTGGTGAAGTCATGGCCCAAAACTGTAGTCTTCTTAGCTGGGCATGGTGGCTCACGCCTATAATCCCAGCACTCGGGAGGCAGAGGCAGGAGGATTGCTGAGTTCCAGGCTCACCTGGGCTACATAGTGAGCTCAGGACCAGCCTGAACTACATAGCGAGACACTGTCAAAACAAACAAACTAAAAAACAATGTCCATGATGTCCTACACTGCTCAGAGATCCTCAGAGGAGACTGTGATGTCTGTGCACAGGGGCATTGCAGATTTCCTTGGCACTTGAAAAAGGAAAAGTTTCTTGTACTTGAAAAAGGAACCTTTTCCCTGATTGTCCCTGGGTTTTTGCCATAGATAACCTATGTGGATATAATTATAGCCAGCCGCAACAACCATAATATTGAGCTTTCTCCTTTGTCTCTCTTCTGGGTCTTGACTATTAAACATAGAAAAGGGCATTTTCAACAATTGGGCTGTGTGTCTTTGGGCTCATTTGAAGTTTTTGGAGCTTATGCCAAATCTTTGGGGCTGATGGACAGAGGAAATTATATCTTATTATTGCTTCTCTTTCCCTGGAAGATAGACCTATTAGATCTATATTAGTATGCTGTGAAAGATTCAATATAGCTCTTTATTTCCTTGGTAAGAGCAGCTGACATATCACATATCATTTTCAGTCTTCCACTAGTATTATAGTCCCAGTTAGGTTCTGTTGAAGGGAGAATAACTTCTCCAATGTGGTTTATTTCCTGTTTTAAGGTACATTGTTCGTTTGCACAGTTCATAGCCTCTTGTACATCTGTAACTGAAAAAAGGGACCTGATTTATTGACCTGGGAACTATAAGCAGCAAGTGGAAGAGACCACTCAGTATTATCAAATATATCAGAGAAAGCCCTCATTCCCCTGAGAGACAGTGGGGGTTTCTGGATGGCTTCAGCCAGAATATCATTCTCCTCATTAGAGCTCTCTAAACACTATAATTCCTGAGGATTCCCTTTGACAGTCACAAAAGCCCAAATGTAAGGCACTTCATTCCACCTTCTATGTTTTAAGTAGAAACGCTATAACTGGAGAATGGCCTCATAGTTTAAATTACTATACCTATCTCTTGCCACCTCCCAGTTTGTATTCAACCTAAACCACAATACAGTAGTAGGTAAACTGTTCCTGTTTTAAAGTATCAGGATCAAATCTTTGCTACTCATCTAGAATGTGGCCTATGGGTGAAGTCAGTGAGATCTTTGTGGTGGCAGGTCCAAGAGATATCTCACTGACTTGCCTGTGGAAGGCTTCTATAATGAGAAAGAGACAACTGGGTCTTAATTCCTCAGGATGGCATCCAGTGCAGGAGGAGACACAAGGGTCCCACAAAACATCCTCTGTGAGACTGTAACAGATACAAAACAGATATCTTTGTTCAATCCTTAGAGTGACCCTGGTCACATTTATAGACACACAGAAGGAAGCTCCTGACAGGCTTTTGTCTCCATACTGGGACTCATTCACTCCTTCGGGAGAAGGGGAGTGAGTCAGTTGATGGCTTTACCTAGTCCTTTGACTCCAGTGAGATAAGAGTGGAACTTTTCCACAAGCATGTTCCGTTACCACTCCAGCTGCTTGATGGCTCAGCTGGTACGTTGAGTGCCTTGATGTCTCTACATAAACAGAGTGGACTCTACTGGGAAAATCGTCTCTTACATTTACTCTGAGAATAAAAAGGTCTCTGCTTTCATGTGCCCACAGTCTCTTTAACTAAATTTTAAGTTCTGTTTAGTTGGACTGCTCAGGTTGTCAGTCATAAGTTTTTTAAATTACTTACAGTTAAACAGGGAAGAAACGCACCCAGGAAGTATAGCCCCAGGTAGGATTTAAAACAAAGGAATCCCAGTCAGCTAAACCCAGTGTGAACAGGACTCCGTGGACATTTGCCCACCCCAGAAAACCTCAGACACCTCCTTTTAAAACAGACAGATTTTTCTCTCCTGTGTGGGGAAAAGCCACTGTGCTGGTTAAAACATTCAAATGGAAAAGAGGTTCCTTCCTCCTCTTCTCCAAAATAGGAAGCTTAGCTCGTAAGTCCAAATATTAAAAAATAAAAGGATAGCAACATTTTACATAAACCCATATTGCCATGTGAATCCATGAAGGGTCTAAACCTATCTATTGGTTTAACTCACACTCAGGATAGGGCACATTTAATCCTGGTGTCTCACCCTTAATCTCAGCTTCACACCTGTAATCCCAGCATGATACCAAAACAGAAACTGAAAAAGAAAAGCCATTTACAAATTAGGGTAAGTGGAGACCAAGTTAATCTGCAAAACTGGAGGAAAAGAGTAGCAAACACACAGCTAACAAAGCATACCACAAGGCAGAAAAGAAAGAAAGACTACTGGGCCTCAGAAAAAAAGCCATCTCATTCCTTTCCCATATCTCCCATGGCTGGAAAAACAACAAGCAGCTCCCCGTTCACCTTGAGAAAAATCCACTGTATTGCAGACCAAGGGAGGAGAGTGAAGGAGGAGAAAAGAGGAGCTTCCACGGTGCTTTAGAGATAGGCAAAAAGTGCGCTCATTACGTCTTACTTGTTCCCCTGGCCACGCCACACAATGTCGTCATGCAGTCCTCTCTTTTTTTTTTATTGAATTCTTTATTGGTACAATTTATATACATCTCAAAATCACATATAACATTGGGAAATTTGTACCAGTATATGCCACAACTTAATTCTCATTTTTACCCATATCCCTACCCACTCCCCCCTCC